>VWYI01044717.1:23278-62384 GCA_013399455.1 Anthoscopus minutus | reverse complement strand
CCCCCGTGTGCCGCTGCTAGCCGCGGGGAGATCGCCCAGCCCGGGGACGGGAGCGTGGCTCGCCCGGGGCCGCTCACCGGAGACATGGCTCTGGCTCCGCCGCTGCCCCGGCGCGCCCGCCCGCCCGGCAGCGCATCCCGCGGCACGCACGAGGGAGGGCTGCAGGGATGAAGGGATGCAGCGATGAAGGGATGCAGCGAGGGAGGTGCCCGCGGGCCCGGCCCCGCCGCAGGCGCCCCGCGGGGCTGGGAGGGAGCGGGCGGCCGCCGGCTGCGGTGGGTGAAGCTCCCGGGTACGGGCGATCTGTCGGGGAGAAAGGCGGAGATGGAGCCGTGGGGGATCGATGACGGAAACTCTCAGTAAGGCAGGAAACTGGCACGTAACGGTGTTAATAAATGGCACAGTCCCGGGGCGGGATGGAGGAAAGGCGATGGAGGAGGTGGGCTCGGCTGCAGACGTTCCATGCGCTGTAAATCCGTGCCCCGCCAAGGACCGGACGTGGTGGAAGCGCTCTGTGAAAGGGGCAGGATCTCACCTGGACTATTTGATTGCTGTTCGATTGGTGCAAATGTGACACCGACAGAATGACCGTGTCTTTTTGTTGCTACATACAGACATAAAGTAGCAGGTCGGAGCACATCTAAGGCAGTACAAGTTCGGTTCGTTTTTCAGAGTAAGTTTTAAAAGACGATGGCTTTGTTTGGAATCGTACTCCTTCCCCTCAGGATATGATGGGATTGCATGTAAGGTTTGTCCTGGCCAGAGAAATTCAGCATAAAGAGATTTTTATGGGCAACAATGAGTCGAGATAGGGAGATTTTCCTCTGCTTTCTTGGATGCAGCATGGGAAGTATCAAAGCTTAGAAGTCAGAAAACAGAAAGAAAAGAGAAAAGAAAAGAAAAGAGAAAAGTTGAATCAGAATAACATTTTAAAATACCAGTTCCTAATGTTATCTTTCAAACACCTTACTGATGCCACTAAATAATTAGGTATCATCTCCAAGATGGTGAGTGCTTGCAGCTCATAAAGCTTTTTCTTCAAGATCACATGTGTTCATTACCTCTGAAAGATAGTTCCAAAATACAGATTTTGAGGAGATTAACATTAGGCAGTAACACGGGTCACAGTGTTCTCCAAATCTTCACAATAAAGCAAATGTTACCTCAGCAGCTATGGTAGACTTATATTAAAAAAAAAAAAAGTGGATTTAACTGTGGTTTAGATTCCAAATGTTGTCCTTCTTTTGTCTCTGATATATGACATTCAGAACATTATAACTCGACCTACTTTTGAAAAGTAAACACAAGGAATATCTAAATATTTATGTTCTGTGTTGACTTAAAGTGCCATTAAATCCCCTTATTGCTGTGCTTTTACTGCCATCACAGAACTCTTAACTTTCCAACTGTAGTAGGAGGCAGAGATTCTGCCCTTAGGTCAGGTGGGTGTGTTGCTTTTCCTTACCTCCCTCTCCTCCAGCACAGCCTCCTCCTGGCAGTTCTGATCAGCCTCATCTCATGCTGCTCAGCCCACACTGGCTTGGCCAACCACAAACTCTTTGCCTGATCTCCTGTGCTGGGGTAGCTTTTCTTTGGCTGATCTCCCGTGCTGGTGTAGCTTTATAGGAGGCTGCCATAAATTCCAGCAGCCTCCTTGGCTTCCTGAATACATCACAGGTGTATTTCAGTCCTCCCATGAAATGGAGGCAGGATAAAGGGAATTACTCTGAGGTTCTTCCCCTTTTCTCTTCATTTTCCACACAGGTATTTACAGCTCATTTTTTTCCTACAACTTTTGTGTTTGGACAAGGATGCTCACAGAGTAGTGCTTCAATTTTTTTTTCCTCTCTGCGTGAACTTTAGTGTACCTCACAAGTCCCTTTCCAGATAAGAAATAGCTCATTCAGAGCAATGATCTCATAGAATTAGTTTATGGTAACTTGGCTGTAGAAACAGAGCATGATGTAATTCTTCAGTCAGAAAAATACTCAGATTGTATCATCCAACAGGATGACAGTTCAGCTCACCTGACCTGTTTCTGGTCTACTCAAATTTTAACTTAAAAAGTAAAGTATAAATTCCCTATATTATTATATACAGGCAGTCCTACTTTGCAATGCTTATTGTGTCCAGTGAGGGTGTTGTGCACATAAAAACCAAATGATTAAAACTAAAATCTGCAAGAATGATGCATTCATGAGATATTTTAGCATGAGACAGATGAAGAAAAAATAAACAAAAACAAAAGGAAGTACTTTTAAAGTTTAGAAATGAAAATGGTGGATACAGAAACAGCATTTAAAAAATCCCCAAAGGTAGCACTTACAAAGTTTGCCAAGAAACAAGCTTCCATATTCATGCTCTGCTGTGTTCTGACATCTTCTGGCAAATGACATCTTCTCTTGCTCAGCACTTAAGAGAGCTCTCTGAAGTTCTGGCCATTACCTCTGGGATGAAACTAAGAGCAACTGTCCTGATATTTATCCATTATCATCCTCAGGATTAAAATAAACTCTTCCACAGAAGAGTTTGCTGTGTGCATGAAGCGAGGTTTCAAATAAAGCACTACTAACCTCTTCAATTGAGCAAAATCCAGTTAACACATCAAAGCAGTTGAAATCTACTTAAGAGCATGAGCAAAGCAGCAATTTCAGAGAACCCCAGCAGGTCTACAAGGCATCCTGGAAAGTCTCCTGCACTCATCTTCACAGGTCAATTTTTCTGAAAGTGTGAATAGAATCAGAAGCAGATTTTCTCTCCACCTGAAGAGAATCTCTTCGTACCCATTTCACCTGCTAGAGCCCCTCCCTTCCCAGATCTCACTCTGGCTTCTCAAACCACTGGTTAGAAATCACTGCAGAATGTTTTCACATTAATCTTCAGTACTGAGCTGTGTCTAAGGCATGTCCAACACCCTGGTGCAAAGGCAGCTCCTCATTGTTTCCAGGAAAGTGCAGAGAAGCCCCAATTCCCTTCTGGAGTGAGCAGAATCGAGGCAACCACTTGTATATTGGTCCAGCAGGTCCTGCACAAGCTGCTGAAGGGTCAAGGAGACTTGAAGCTGACACTGAACTGGGGCTCATCCATTCCTAAACATTCAGGGGTGCTCCAGCAAGAGCAGAGGCACAGCTTTGGTCACACGTGTGAAGCACAACAGCAACAACTCTCATTTTCTACTCTTGACACACCCTGTCCTACATTTAAACTCTAGTTAATTTGAGGTCTCAAGAAGAAACATGTGCTGGCATAATGCATTAATGTGCATGTGATACAAAAGATGGAGGAAGCCAGAATCCATCTCCCAAAGGGGTTAATGCTGTAAATCCAACCTAACTGAATATCTGCTTAGCTTACCAAACATTCAGCATGGCCTTCTACTCATTACTGCAATATTCCCTCTTTTGCTGTGCTCCTGGCAGTGTTGTGCTGTTGTTAATGACAAATGAACAGAAACCTGCACAGCTTTCTACCAGTTACCTGAAAACTAATTGCTGTTAGAGCTGAAATTTCTCAATGCATAAAACTTTTTTTTTTCCCTTGGGAAAGTGTGGCCAGATTTTGTTTTGTCATTTTTGAGTTTAAAAAAAAAGCATTATAAAAAAGTTCTATCACCATGATTTCAAAGGCTTCCAGTATTGTAGAAGAAATGACTAGAAATAAAGAAGCTACAAGCTAAAAATACATATATAGAGGGCATTTCAGAAGGGACTGCTGATTTGGAGTGCCTGTGTATACTTCAAGTGCCCAGCTTTTCAAAAGCTGAGTTTGTAAAAACAGTTCCCTTCCAGATGTCTGTTATATATATATACATGCTTGTAATTTTTCTCTCTCTCTCCTCTCAGATTTAGTGTTAGCTCAATTAGGAATGAACTCAGAAAGTCTGATAGAGTTGCTCATGAGACTGGAACACAGGAATTCCTGTTTTAGGAATGCTAGATGATTTTAGCCAGAGGTGACATCCCTAGATTTTCATCTCAATGTGCAGAGTTTAAAAAACTTCAGGCACTAAGAATTTAAGCAGGAAACTTAGGCACCTCTGTTAGGTGGGACCTGTAGAGAGCAGTTTAATTCCTTTTGTCCACTTTAAATGTCTAAGTGCTTAGCTGCTGTTGTGGTTGGAAATGGACTGTAAATCATATTAAATGCTAGTGTAGTTTAATTTGGATTTTCCTGATGCCTTGTACGCTTATTTGAATGAAATCTTAATGAAACTACTTATAGCCAGCAGCAGGTATGTGCATATGCTTTACTTGTCTGTATCTTTTAAAAGGATGATGAAGTTTAAAAAGATACATAAAGAGTAATGTAATGTTAAACTGTTTCATTGGGCAGAACTAGGGAAAATCAGTATCGTCTCTTCTCCCCTGGAAAATTAATTCTACTTCTTTACAGAAGAGTCTTCCAATACCAAAATCACATGATGCTGGGAAATAGGCCATGCTGCTCAGCAAAGAACAAAACCTTGCACAATACAAACACACAATACACATTTTGCTGTAACTACAATCCCTACACTTTCTCTCAAAATTTCATTTGTTGTCTTTGGATGCCCTGAAGTGAATTTTAGTTCTGTTCTCACATGGCACTTGGAGCTGAACCAAGCACTCTTGATTTATACTGAAATTGCATATTTTTTGCCTGCAGTCTAGGGGCTGTGCTGTGTACAACATCTTTTTAAGGGAAAAAAATACCCATTAATGTTAGTGTGAGCTTTTCTGTACAAAGGAAGCAGAATCACAGTCCTATGCCTAAATGAATCTGAGGAAATACTGGTAAAACACTATTTTGGTTTAACCCCTCTTAGCAGTATTTATTCACCCCCTCTCTGCAGCAGTTTATTTTCAGCCCCAAGAGCCTGAGCAAGGCTTGCTGTCCCAGCCAGGCCTGTTTCCCACTGATAACACAGGCAAACATCTGTGCTTTAGATGCCAAGGGGGAAATGAATCCAGCACATGCTATGTTGTGTGGCTGCAGAAACGTGGATCTGGAAGGGACCCCTGAGATCACTTAGCCCAGTGCTCATTTATCTGGTCCAAGTGCTACATAACCACTTCAGATAAAATCAAGGGGTCTTGAAATGCACCCATGAAGGTTTCCATTCACCAGCACAAAGCCTCGGGTTCAGCTTTGAGTGAGTCTTTACTTGGTTTCCTTTAATGAACTGATTTTCTTGCTTGCATGTATGTAGGTTTGATCCTGAGTTTTAGTGTCCTGTTCCATCACCCACCTTCTGACAGATTATGAGCTGTGCACAGTCCTCAGATCACAGAGGGAAAAAGAGCTCATCTATAGAACACATCTGTACAGAGAAGTAGGATGGAGTAATGCAAACCCTACTAAACACACCTGGTCAAGGAAACTGAGTGGAGTTCACTGGGGATTCTTAATTCTGAATTTCCTGGTGTTTGCCACAGACACAGGAAATTGATTTGATGCTGTTTGAGTCTCTAAAGTAATTCTGGAAGCTTAGTCAATTGATTTCCCTTCGCATTGTGGAATAGTGGACCTGGGCCAAAATGTGAATGCAAATCAGGTCCCTCAGCTTTGGGAATGTGTCAGGAGAGGTTCCCTGCCAACCACAGTGCCTTGCTCTCCAGAGGCACTCACACACTGCTCGGTTTGGCTGTGTTTATAGTGGTGGTCAGCACTGCAGGCAGTGCCTCCAGATTTACAGCTGAGTGTTGGCAAACCAGCACACCTATTTCATGCACTGCTCCAGTAAAAGCCTCCTTACTCAGAGCTAAGCTGTCTCTTCTGGTTTTGGACAGAGCTGCTGGCAGGCTGCCCTGTTATGTATAAACATATAAACCACAAAAAGATAAAAGGCTGCAGCATGCCAGATCCCTAATATAGATGAAAACTTGGTTTCTTACCTCTGTGAGGAAGTAGTTGCTTTTTTCCTGGTTTTGGAAGCATTTGCAGTTCAGTAAGCTGCTGTGACATGGAAGGGGATGTGCTTTCCCATCATGGTTTTGATTTACTTAAAAATGCTTTTCTGGAGTAATCGATTGCCTTGCCAGCCTGAAATTCAATAAACATGGTTTTAAAAGGGCAAAGATTTAGTGGTGCTGCAGTCTGCACCATAAATCTCTGTTGATTTATTAATGAATGAATGAGGCCAGAGATGATTGTCCAATATTATCTGCCATCATTGTTTACAATCCCTGATTTATGAACTTGACTCCTTCTTTTCTCAGGTGTGGTTTGGTGACACTTCTGGAGTCAGACTGCCACTGCGACAATAAACCCAAGAAGAAAACCAGCCCCTACTTCTGCCCTCAATTAATGTTGTAGGTACAGGTACTAGATAAGCCCCCAAGCTCAGGTGGGAACTAGTGACCAAGTTTTGGCAACATTTCTCTTAGTCAGGCTTATCTGTGTGATTTTCTCTATGTGTTAATCTCTGCTCATGAGTAATTTTCCCCACACAATGATTCAATGAAAATGGAATGTCACACTATCTGTTTGGTCTGTACATCTGTTACTGATGCTCTGTTTTGCAGAATGGTGGATTTTTCTGCATTTTAGAGTGCATACACATTTTATTGCAAATTTCAGTGTCATTGTCACATTTCTGAAGCTTAGTGGAGAGGAGAAAGGAGCCAGTGGACATCCCTCCCTGAGAGAGTATGAAAGACATTTCAATGCACACAGCCTTAGAAATCCCATGGCTGATGTATTGCTGCTTCAAAATCTACATTCACAAAATGCAAGTTTGGAGAAAGGCCAGTTCCACAGTCATGTAACAACCTGGACTTGCCAGAACTGGGACTGGTAGCAGGAAATGGCAGATTTGGTGTCATCAGCAGTGCTTCAGCACAAGTACAGCTGGGAAGAAATATTTGGATGTACTTGTGTCAGAAGAGAAAAGCAGCAATTACTGGTAGGGAGTCTCTGAGGCACATCCAAGTGCATCATCACATGAAACAGACTGTCTCCTCTCAGATAAAAAGAAAAACCAAACCAAAACCCCCAAAACAACCATATTTGAAAGAACCAGGGATTCTTTAAGTGCTGGTAAGTGCAATGCACAGTGACTAAATGCCCAAGTAAATGAATTCACTGGGAAGGAAATTGGTGCTTCCCAAGTTTCCTGTGAGAGATTGGGTTTGTAAAAGCCTGTTGTGATTTTACTTGCTCCCATGTATACACTGGGAATGAATGAAAAGGTCATTATAGCAAAGTAAGAGTGGGACTGTTAGTCTGGAGTCTAGGTTAGAATATGCCCCCTAATGCAAATATTTCCTGATCAGAAATAAGATATCCATTTATCCAAGTGCAAGAACTGTGACTGATTTCACAATGAGACTTACACCTCTGTGAAATCATATATTTCAGAAACACTTCCCATTGTAAATGAGAGAATGAATTTGAGGAGCTACCAAATACCTTGTTAAGACAGAAAAAAATGTTACTTTCGGGTAACTTGTTTGGAAAATGTTTGCTGTGGGTAATCTGTTGGTACAAACGTAGCTGACATTCAGAGCTCAAACCAAGCAAACACAAAGCAACACAGAGACAACAGATTTTGAGCAGAGCAGCATCATGGCAAAGAGCTGACTTCTCTAGTAACACCCTGTGAATCACTGTGAGGAAAAGGACAGGCAGAAGAGAACAGGAGGCCAGCTGAAACCATCCCAGGAAATCACTGTGCAGTACAAACTGAATCAAATCAAAAGGATGAGTGGATATGTGCAGACCTTCCAGAAGTGTATTAGCATTCCAGAAGGGAAGTGGTAGATTTTCACATGGCATTTGATATCTGCCAGGAGATACCAATAAAGGCACTGCAAGAAGCAAAGGAAATTCCTCTTCCATAACAAACCTTCAAGCTCACTAAGACAGAGACCTTTTTTGTGTAGCCCTATTTACAATCCAGGATTCATCAAATTATCACTTGAGATTGGAGAAGATTCTAGTGAGAAGCTGCTTGGCAAAGATCACTGTCCCAGATATGGAACCTCAATCAGCCTCACCAAAAAGCACAGAGAGGAATCTGAGCTCCTGAAATCAGCCCAGGGGACGCACACAGATGTGCTGCTTCACACATCCTCCAGCATGAGGGACCAAATCAACCCTCACTAAAGGCACAGGAGCCTTGGATTCAGCAATGCTGTGCTGCACTGGAATACTGGGGAACTGCTGCTGCTTCCTGCTTGTTTTTTCTGAAATCCTGGGCAAGACTCCCTGACAACAATAATAACAACAACAATACACGTTCCCTGATGAGTGGCTTTTGGGATGAGACACAGCTGGTACATGTTTCTGCAGACAGCAGAGCCTCAGGAGCCCTGCTACTGACAGTTCTTGCAGGCTTGGAGGGCAGGGAGTTCCCACTAGGAACTGTGGCATTCCCACAAGTGTGGCAGTGCAAAGGGCAGGGGCTTGTGCCTCTGGGCACTGCACAACTCTTGCCTGTGCCAGACGTGGATGCAGGGGAAGCCAGGAGACAGGGATTGATTCCAGGCACTTATTGCCACCAGGGTGCCTGGAATGGGTGCTTGGAGGTGAGGCTCTGGAGACAGCTGCATAGTGCATACACTATTTATTTTCAATTGAGGTTTGGAGGTGAAGAAAAGCAACAGTATTGCTGGAATTATGCATCTTGTATCATAATAGTGTCTTGCAGTGTACATTATGGGCATTCATCAGGAAAGAGTAATATTCCATTTGTTTGTGGTGAATTTAAGCATGAATATTGGTACCCGTATTGAAACTTTATCTCCTGACTATAACTCTGTGAAGTTCAAGAATTTTTGCACCAAATAGGAGGAGGTTGCCAGAAATACATTAATTACTAACTGATAGACTGCTACAAAAAGAAGGTTGTTATATCTGAAACAAACCTAAAAATATAGTTGCCTCCAACAAAGCATCTTTAGAATTTGCTACCTTCTGTGATACCAAGAGCTGATATTTCCAGACTTGTCTCTCTGGCTGCGTGACCCTTAAAGAGTGAAAGAAGCAGAGTGCTCTGGCTTTGCTGTAATTTTAGTGTCATTTCAACAGAATTCCAGATCATCAAAACATGAAACAGGTAAAAAAACTCAAAATATTAAAATATTAACATATTAAAATCAGCAGCTCTCCAGTACTAGAATAAGTGTAGTTGAAAGATTTTCACACCCAGTGACTGAATAAAGTCTTGTAAAATTCTAAAAATATGAAGAAGCCAAATCACTTGAGCAATCAGAATATCTGAAAAATACTTTCTGAAGCTTTTAAGTTAGAGGAAAGGAATGAGTAATCATTTATTTGTCTAATAATTTAAATGCAGACAGGTACCAGAGAAGGTTTTAGGCAAATAAATCACAGATGTGAAATGTTGACTTCCCGCATATTTTTCAGTTTCATTCTTTATCAAAAGTGTTTGGCATTAATTCATATCAAAGTAAATTTCTTTTTTTTTTCCTGTCATTAGATCCAGTACATTAGGAATGCAAAAATTAAGCATTTGGATAAATGTACGTTAGAGCAGGTAATTAATTTAGTAAGTATATACACAGATCTTGTTTGCAAGAAAAATGTCTGGCAGTGTAAAATTACATATGATTGCAAAGCAACCTGTTTTAATGGCTTTAATGCAATAATAAGCAACTTCTTCAAATGAAAATAGCAAAAGGATGAAGGGCCAAAACCAAAAAAGAGCTCAGATTGAGTATATAAATCAGTGAATATCCAACCACTTAAAAGATGATTGAAATAACTATGGATTTAAAATTAGAATTCTTGAGTACTACAATTTCCAATCCATGAAAAACTTTTACCTATAAGAAAGGGCTTTTTTTTCTCACATAGAAATTGAAATATTCTTTACAGCAAAGCTTTTAAAACTCTAGCTGTCAAAATGCAAAGATAAATACAAGCACACACACAGCCCCGAAAATATTCAAGTACATTTTGCCTCACCCACAGCTGCTCGCTCAGTTACTGCTCAAGAGAGAAAAAATTATGTATTTAAGTGGCAACAAAACACAAAGGAGAAGCAAATCCTTCTGGTTTGGAACCTGAAACAAAATAAGTTCTAATAGGAAAAAAAAAATCCTGTCATAGATCAGCACGCATTTGTTGCCTAAGTGTACAGACCAGCTTTCCAGTCACACAACTAACTGAAATTATGAGGAAGGAACAGAGCAGGAATTAATATCTTGATTTTTCTTTTTTTCTAATCAACAAGATATAACCTCCTCACAATATATTCCATCCACCAGGCAGCTTGCAGAACAAGTACTGATGATTACAGTGTGTTTCATAAGCCAGTCTGAACATGGGTTTTTGGGAAAAACTATATAAGTTGCCATTTCCAATTGGGAGACAGCTCATTAGAAGGCATGAGATCAGCTCAGATTATGCCAAGAGGGAGAAATAAGAAGGCAAAAAGATTCCAGAGTGGGCTGTTATAAGCATGGATTATTTGTCTTGCTTTAAATTTAAGATATATTTAACAAAGGGGATGTTTTCTGTTACTTCTTGGAGACTAAAAATAAATCTACTCTGCTTTCTGTAATTTTTCCTTGGTTTTAATTGCTCAGGCCTCTGGGGTTCTGCTGTGGTAGCAATCTTTAAATCACCTGATTAAAAATCACATTAAATCAACTGATGCACACCAACATCTCAGTGTTTATTTACCTACCTCTGAACTTGGTTAGAGGGAGGTAAACAGTCTTTCTAGGTTTTAGTGGGTGCTAATTATTTGATTGTAAAGCACAGGGAGGCATCTGTGCCTGAAAAAATATTTCCTGTGCCTTTCAAGTGGCTTCAAGTAAATCCTCCCACATCTCCCAGGTGGGGCAGCCTCACTAGTTAAATGGAAAGGCAATCCCAAATTCACTCAAGGATGTTCCATGTGCTCAACCCACCCTGCCCTTCATTTCTAGCTGCTGCCAGCTGCCTTCTCACCAAGCAGTGCCCCACAGCCTTGGCCCTGCCTCCAGCCCATACAGACAGCCCTGGTTTATTGGGAAGGGGGATACAGGCACTCTAACCATGGATGTCTGCATGAAAGGGGTTATTTTACCTTCCTTTAGCTGGTTTTTACTCAAACTTGCTCCTTGGCACTGACTGTGATTAGGAGGTGCAGTAGGCTAAAGATGGCATGGGTTTGGATTTTTAATAGGTTTTCAAAGCTCCAGCAGCAATGTGGGACTGTCAAGTGCTGTACCTGTGTCAGGAGTTTCTGGCCATCACCAGCAGATGACACAGAAAAGAGGAGTTTTCCTTAAGATGTGCTTTTAAATGCCACCAAGATAAGGGAAAATCCCAGCAACCTTGAATTAAAGGTTTTTTACACTCACAGTCTCAAGATCATACACATTTATGATCATAATAGATAGACACACTTAACTATTGCCTTTGCAGCATTAAATTTTACACCTGCTGCTTGCAAAACCTGCTGTTCAAAGTAGTCTGAATTTATTAAGTCAAGGGTTCAAGGGCAGCTTCTCTCCAGGAAAACAAAACAAAACAGAACTAAAACCCAGCAATACAGCCAGAAAATGATCAAGACAGGTCTTAAGAAAGCTTAGTTCAGTGTAATTGCCTCGTCAGAGAGAGGAAGAGAAAGTCATGTTCATGTTGCTTCCTCTTCCCCTAAATCAAGAAATGGAATTAAGTGAAACTGATGCAATCAGAGCTCTGATTTGGCTGTGTTTGTGCAGCTGTGTCAAGCAGTGGCAGCTCTGCTCTCTGCCTTGCCATGACACAGCACAGGCTGTGCAGGAGGCAGCTCCAAGGAGCTCTCCAGTACAACTCTCTCCACAGAAAATTTTCCCCTTCTCCTTTTTTTCTTCTCCATTTTGCCTACATTAAGTGCTTTGTGTGGTACTGTTATATGCTATAATATGTTAGAAACTACAGTAAATCTACGCAGTATATGACAGTTTTGTTGCCACTTCCCTAAATTTCCCACTAGTTAAAATCAAAAGATAAAGTCCCCTTTAAATGGGAGGGCAGAGGATATTTTCTAAGCACCAGTGTCCTCCCAAATTCAAGGTGCAGAGGAATGAATCACAAAGAGAGGAGGGCAGGGAGGTGGCCTTGGCAGCCAAGGGGACAAGGTGGTGTTTTGTGTGGTGTCAGAGGCCCACGTGCTGAGGTGGTCTGGGGAATTCTGCAGAGCCAGAAGTCATTATTAGGAAGCAAATAATAACTGATGATACATTTGATCAAAAAGAGGGGAGGGTGGTATGGGATAAAACCTTGAGACAGCCATGACTCCTTTCCAAACAGCAATCTGACCACCCAAGGGAGGTGGTTGGTGTTGCAAGGTTCATCTGTGGATAAGCAAACCAATTTCCTTCCCAAGACAAACACAGGGACCACAGAAGTCCTGCTCTCCCTCTCCTGGGGCTCAGCCTGGTGGTTTAAGTTTTCCAAGCAGCCCTCCAAGTTGAACCAGCAATAGTCTCACATGGCATTTACAAAACTTCAGGACTTTTGAGGAATTTGGAGGCTACTGAATGAAAAGCATTTCTGAATCAGCAGTGCAGACAGCCACAAGCCCTGGAAGCCATGCACACCTAGCAAGGGAGGGGCTCAGTTTTGATGCTCCAGCTTGCATGCAGAGAGAAACCTGTGCAGAGTGGCTTCATTGTGGCTGAAGGAGAACCTGTCCCCAAAGGAAGTAAACCTGACTGAATTGTCCAGGAGGGCAACATGGTAGCAACTAATGGCAAAAAAGAACCACTAAATAAGCATTGGTTTAGTATAAATTCATATCTGAAGAGACATTTAATCAAGGCACCGAGGACATGACAGGAAGAATGTCTCACTTTCTATAAATCAGCACTAGGTGACTGGGTAATAAATGAGATTTGGGATTTCTTAAGTAGCTCAGCTTGTTTGGCTTAATAAGGAGAGAGTGATGATTATATGATAGGTTGTAAATATCTACCTACAGGGGAGCAGAAATCTGGTTAGTGAGGGCTCTTCCACCTACCAAACAAAAAAGTCCAATTGTCTAGATGAAGCTGTAAACTCAAACTAAAAATGACATGCAAAGTCTGAAATGTGAGGACAGGTAACTATTACCAAACTGTAGTAATGCTGAATTCCCATTTCTGAAGCCATTAGAAAGCTGTAGCAATGAAATAGTGGATTTCCTACTTCTGCTAATCTTAAAACTAAAAATAACAAGGGTTATGTTTCTTTGTTGCTTTGTTGGCATTTTTTAAGTGGATTTTCTCCCAAAATACGTGGTTTTAAGATTTTTGGGGAGGTGGATTGTGATGTCAACATGATCACCCTACATAATCAAAATTCCATTTTATTTATAATTTGAAAATCCCCCTATTTTTTTGTACAAAATTCAGCTTTTCAAGGTACTTAGAAGGGTGTATCACAAGTTAAAGGAGTACATTTTATGGGAACTACCTGTCAAAACATTGGTAGCCCCTCAGCATGGCATCCTCATGGAATCCTCACTTTGAAATCACAAATATGTGTGAGAAAAAGACCCAGAGCTACGCAGAGCAGCACCAGTAAAGTGACAGTATTCTGGAGAGATTTTTCTCAAGTATATCTAAACAGAAAGAAGCTGAAATGTTTCACATGACAAAGGGAAATATCTGCAGTCGAAATTAACTGTCCCATCCATCAAATCTTGCATTTAAGCCTGGCACTTTACACTAAGCAAGAATTGCTTCCAGATTTCCACCGGTCACAAATTGACAATCTGGGCTAAACAGACCATAATGTGAGCACTAGGAGAATTCTGATTAAATTGGACAAAGGGTGAAGAGCATTCTAAAAGCTCCACATCAGGTGGTTTAGAAAAAGAAGAGTTTCAGCAGAGAGAAGCTTAATCCAGGCCTGATATAAGTGAGCACATCTTTGGTGTCCTGTGGACGATGCAGTCACACAGTGAGACAGAGCAGTAACACTGCCCAGTCACAGTGTGAGCCTCTCTGGGATCTGCCTCAATTTAAAAAAAATCAGGAAAGAGATCCAATAAAAGAGCATTTCTGCTCCTATTCTCCCTCTCCATCCAAGGCAGGTAGAAGAACTTTGCTACAGAGTGTGGAGCTCAAGGGTTTGGGCAAACACGGGTGACCATGACTGGGATACGAATTATACATCCATATATAAAAGTACACTACCAAGACATGGAGAGAATTCCTTGGGTTACTTCCACACCTTATTTTTGCAGCTTTTCAGAACAGCAGCAGAGCTTGGTCACTTCTAAGTAACATAAATAGCCTTCTTCTTCACATGGTTTAGGTCAAAAGCAAACTGGTTTTATTTGGGTTTTTTTCTGGGGGAGAAGGATTTCACATGTGAATTTTAGGCAAACTGAAATGAAAGCTCAGGCTGAAGTCATTCTCTGTGAGATTTTCTTCCAGACTTGAGGCATTATTGATTGTGTAGCAAGCAAGGTTTAAAATCAAATTAAATGCAGTAAATTGCCCCTAGGAAAATTGTGTACAAAAGATGTTTATCCAAGAAAATCTCCCAAAGTAAAAAAAAAAAAAAAAAGGGGTAAAAAAAATGAGGAAACAAACCAAAATAAATCCCCATTGCTTAATTAAACCCCTTCCTATGTGACAACATCTTTTTCTCTTTAGAGAGAATTATTTTTAACTTTGATTTTGAAGAATACTGGTGGAACAGCTCTTGTGTGAACCACAGCATGCAGCAGCAGCAGTGCTAAAAGCATAGCTAGGATTTTGCTGGGCTGCTGGGACAGTAGTGAAAATGCTGTTGTGTCACCTAGGAAGATAAAAATGATGCACTTCTCACAAATTCAGACAAGAATGTGATTGCAGTCAGACTTTGAGAAGGAAGATTTCTATCTGTTGTATCAAACTGAAGCTCATTTTCTACCCTAGTACACACTCTGATGTATTTTGGGATATTTTCTAACATGTCTTTTTCCCTCATCTCCCAGGATTGCATCAAACCAGTCAGCTTACAGCATTATGCATCAACAGCCAAGGAGAGAAGAGGGAATAAGACATTTCTGCCAGCTCCATTTGCAAAGCTCACACGAATCAAAATCGAGCACTGTTGGTACTTCCAAGCAGCCCTGGACTGCTGAACCCTGGAGCTTTAGCTTGTCATTTAAACAGTGGGGTTACTGCCTGTGTAAGCAATCAGGTCTGAGCTCTCTGGAATTTGAGGGTGGGGAAAAAGTGAAGTCAAACTTCCCTTTTTCTGTCTCAATTAAAAATGCTGTGATTCTCAGGGCGAGAGCCTGTTGAGCAATCCCTTCATGGTATTTGCTTTTCCTTCAGCACAATTAATAGGTGATTTGCAGCAATCCTTGCTGATGAGGGCAAGTTCCTCCCTGCTCACTGCCCCAGATCGTGCCCCAGGCAGCATCCCTGTCTCTTGGATGCTGAGCCCCCAGAGCACACTGCTGCTGGGATGTGAGCCATTCTTACTCTGGGATACGGGAACCTCTGCCCCAGCTGCCAGAAAATCCCAGCTGGAAGGAGCTCAGGTGGGAAAGGGATTGGCTGGAGAGGGTTCCTACCGTGGGCAAGGCACAGAGAGCTGTTTGGAGGAGTTGGGAACCCAGGATGGAGGGAATGTTTCTCTGCCTGTCCTGAGGACTTCCTGACCCTCAAGAAAGCTCCTTTCAACCTCTGTCCATGGAGAAAGCTTCCAAAGCTTTCTGAGGAGTTGGAAACAACCCGAGTGTGAATTAGAGAGCAGCGGAGTTGGTAGCTATTGCTTAGTGAAAATGTATTCTCGAGTTTTATATACTCTGGGTGTAAGTGAGGGTTCAAGATGGAGGATTGTGGGCATTGCCTCAGTTTCCCTTCTCCTTTACTTACTCCATTTTCTGTAGTGTTAAGAGCAGAATCTTATTGGGTAGAGTTTGTGCAGTGCCACGTTAGGTGAATAGATTGATAAGCAGTTATTGGCAGCACAGAAATAACAATACACGTTTAGAACACGTAGTGTCAAATAATTGGATTGTTTGTTTTGTACCTAAGGGGACATTTATCACCTTAATGGCAGAATTGCCTTGTGTTTGTAAATCAGCAGAGCCTGCACCATCCATGGCTCAGAACTTATGATAAGATATAATAAACAGTCCTTGAAGTCTGAAAAGAAGTTCCTCTGCTTCATGCACAAACAAAAAAGAAGAGCTCAAAGGGTTGGCCTAGTTAGGCCACCCCACATGTTGGGAATAACCCAACAGAGGAGGCCTTGGTAGGAGAGCTTGTGTTTGGGAGCTGATGGATAAAGAGAGGGCAACCCATGAATGCACGAGGGGCAGCTGCAGAATCACAGAGCACTTTGGATTGGCAGAGACCTTTAAAAGTCAACCAGTCTGAACCTCCAGGAGGGAGGCTCAAAGAGGACACAGAGGAATGGGTGGCTGCTGTGGGATGAGATTGCTGTGGCATATTAAAAAGGATGAGGAAATGCACGTGGTTTGTGCCCAGAAGCAGCCCAAGCCCTTGGCATTTCTGTTTTGTCCCAGATCCTCTGGGCTGTGCCCTCAGTGGGGACAATGCAGCACACCCAAGCAGAAGGCAATTAAACTTCCTTCTGTACAGCAGCAGGAAAGCTTTTTAGCTTTAGAAAGCTGCTCTCCAGAGCTTAAACTGAACTTCAGTCTACAATCGAGCAGCACTACGGGGGCTCTGCTCTCGGCTGGAGTACCTGGGAATTACTGCAATGTAAATAATAATTTCATAATATTCATGTAAGCCTGTTGTTGGATTGCATAGTCACACATTAGATTTAACACAGCTGGCATAAGGTTGCTCACACATAGTCTAGCAGAGGGTGTAACTGGGAGGGCTAAATAGCTATGAAGGGGTTACTCTGACATTTCTTCTGAGGGTAATATGGGTTTCACTGCCTACAACTCACTAGATCCATATGGAGAATTCTGCTTTGAAACTGGCATTTATTCAAGGCTCTTCAGAGAATCTCCCTGCTTTGATTTCAAATCCAGTCACAAGAGGATAGGGAAAATATAGCTGAAAAATTTCACTGTTGTGGGATTTTTTGTCTTTAGTCTTGCTATAGCTGCATATTATTTCCCTCCTTTGCAAAGTAGCTTTGAAATACATAGGCTAAAAAGGGCAGAGAATATTTATTTTTATTTAGGATCACTATTTACTGCAGAGAGCTTATAATTTGGGTAAATTTTCCAGGTGTAACCATAGCCTTACAGAAATCAATAATAACTCTCTACTGCCTTTGTGGGATGAGTGAAGGGAAAGCAATCCAATGGTGGGGTACTGTTGGTGTCTCCTCTTTTCCAGAGACACTACTCAACCCAAATCTAAGCAAACCTTGGCTTGACTTTTGGTTATATGCTTGAAGGTCACAAGCCTCAGTTTTGTTTAGGCTGTGCATGGACCTACTTCTAAAAACAGAGGACTCTTCTCACAAGTATATCTGGTGTCTTATCTCTGCTGTCCAGGAAATGAGCCTCCCCCCTACTATCACACTGCTTTGTTGGAGCGTTTGTAATGTATTGAGGGTAAAAACCACACAGGACTTTGTTAATTCAAAAAAAAGATCTTGCAGTGGGACTGTAAATAAAATACTCCAACAGGATATAGTTCACCCTCATGCCTAGAGATACAGAGGGACTGTTGAAACCAGAGGACTCCAGAGGGCACCAAAGTTATCAAACTGTAAAACTGATGGATGTCAGGATGATATAGGTTGGTCTTTTGCTTACCTGTGATGATGACTTTCTGGTGGCAGATGTTCCCAAATTTGAGTAACAAACCCCCAGACCATCCTGAACTTCCAGGACTGCAGCTGTAATTAGTAAGATTATATTTCTACACTTTGCCTGTTTTGCACTAATAATATAGCATTGATTTCTCTGACTGGTTAACTGCTTCTTTTTCTAATGAGTTAGTTCACCTAATTTGGCAAAATACACATGCACACTCCAATTTCTGCTTATTTACAGCACAGATTGTATAACTCCATAAATGTCCAGCTTAATTCTGTGGTGAGTTATATGGGGTGGAGGCCACCACAAGAATTTCATTAGCTCAGCTCTAAAGCAGTGACAGTAATTGCTGTAAGGCTATAAAGATTGAGCAGGATGTCATAAAAACACAGCAGTGGCAATAAGAAATGTAAATATTTTTGACACCTGGAGACCAGTTGATCTGCACAGGCAATGTATCACATTCTATATATTTATAATATTTCTCTCTGTGCATCCTGCTGGCAGCAAGAAACTTTAAACTGCAGAGAACTTGACTCTAACTCTCAGCAGGTCACTCATCTCCCAAACTGCAGCGTTCATTTGAGCTGCTAACAGTGAATCAATAACTCATTGAAGAAAACAACTGTCAGCAGTGGAAATGTTTGAGTGGAGGCTGAGTAACAACCCACAGTGACAAAATCTTTGCAAAAATGACTCGTCCAGAACCTCTCTGGGCAACCTGTGCCAGGGCCTCACCACCCGCACAGCAAAGAATTTCTTCCTAATACCTGGTATAACTTCCCTCCTTCATCTTAAGGTTGTTCCCACCTGTCCTATCACTCCATGCTCTTGTGAAAAATCCCTCTCCAGCTTTCTTGGAAGGCTCTAAGGCTGCTCTCCTTGACATAATTTGTGCTCTTCAACAGACACCAGAATCTAATCCCTCCCTTCTTAAGAAGATGTGTCAGTGGTAGTTCTATACCCACACTGTCCTGCACAAGCCCTGACAAGTCAGTCTCTTCTTCCTAATGCAGCAAAGTGTCCTAAGGAAGATGAAAATGCAGGAGCTTGTTTCTGGCTCCAAACCTGCCATTCTACTTCAAGCAAGACAAGCACTACTCTGCAAGAGCTCAAAGTGTGCCCCCACACGTGTAGACAAACCTTGGTGATGTTAGAGCCCAAACACCTCCATTTTAATGGGTCTCTGAGCCATCATCCTTAGTGAGGCACAGGTTGTGGGGCTGCAGCTCCCTGAGCTGACATTAAGGAAAATAAACAATGGTCTGAGAGAGGCAGAACTGAGGAAACTCAGTTTTCTATGCTCTTGCATTCTACATCTTCTCTCTCTCCTCTTCACATATATCCCCTTCTACCTTTCTTTGTCTCCTGCAATTCACCCTTTTTCTCTGGTGACTCCAGCACCCCTCACATCTCCTCATCACTGCATCCCACGGATGAACTCATCCTACCTCCAACCTCTTCCCAAGTACAAAGTCAGGGACAGTTTCTGTTGTGGCCAGTCCCTGGCACAGAAGTGCTGGGTGTCTGGGCATCTGAGCACAGAGACTGACCAAACCTCAGGTCAAACCCAGCCAGAGCCTGCCAGCACTGCCTGCGCTCCTCCCCACGGGGGAACACCCCTGGGAACCTCACTGTCCCTGTGTCTTAAACACACCTCTCAAATCTGGGTGAAACTGGTCAGTTTTGAGTGGGAAACCAGCACGTAAGTGTGATCTCATGGTGTTTGGGAGACCTGTGGAGAAAGCAGCAGGGTTTTGGCTGTTATGGTGGTACAGCTGGGCGACACCAAGGCCAATCTCTCTGGCTTTCTTTTGCCTCTCTTGCTCTCCTCTTTACTTGAAAGCTCCAGTGTCCATACCAAAACTCCCCAGCCTCTCAGGCCATGTTGCACAAGCTGCCCTTGATCCTCTCCTCTCTCGTGATATCTGTCCCTTTGTAGCAGCCCCTCAGGCAGGGCTGACTCAAGTGTCCTCACAGCCTTGTGAGAGACAGAAACTGGAAGCTGATCTGACTGCAGGGAAAAAAAAAAAGGCAAAAAAAAAGGCAAAATGAGGGTAGGGATGGGAGCATTAGGGCTCATGGCACTAATGCTTAAAGCAGCATCAATTCTAGGAAATAATTTATCTGATACTCCATGAATTTAGGGTAGGGGCCACTGCAGTCACTGCTTGAAAGTGAGGTGATAACCCTTCACAAGGGAAAAAAATCAACCTATGAACCAACAAAACAAACAAACAAACAAACAACCCCCCACACACAAAATACAAGAAGCCCAGAGACATCTTGAAACATCTGCTGGGAAGTGGTAGGGAAACCAAATATACACAGCATTTCTGCCACCAAGGAAAAATTATTCCTACATGGAGATTTGTAAGAGAAAGAAGCCTGGTTGGAACAACGCATGGATGAAAATGTGTTTTTTGAAATCACCAGGAAAAAAAACAAAAGAGCAAAACAAGGGTCAAGTGCCCAGGCTCTGTCAGTAGCCAAGGTCAGACAGACAGCTGTGACACACTCATGAAGGTGCTTATGCCAAGAGCAGAAGGTCTGTGCTCAGATAAAAGCACAGCTGGGATGGTTCCTCAGCAGCAAATCCCACAGGAGGAGGGCAACAAGATTACAGGTACCTCTAAGAATCCCAAAACAGGGAAGCACAGACAAAGCACAGCAGGTTTTGCTAACAGTCCTGAAGGATGAAATGAGCAAAATTCTAAGGCAAATAATTGCTGGCCATAATTGCTGGCTTCTAAAAGGCATCAAAGGCCCATCCAAAGCCAGCTGACCATCACCAATGAAGAGGAGCTGCCTGTGTCTCTTATTCCCCACGTTACAAATGAGTGTGCCTCAGCCAAACTGCTTGAGCTCACACCTCTGCCTCCCCGTGTGACTGCAACAGGCTGGGAGTGCAGAGGGCAAAATCTGCAGTGCAAAAATCCCTTACATGTCCCTCAGACATGACTCTGAGCTCTGCTGCTCTGGTTTCCTGCACCTGAAAGCATAGAGACAAATGAAAAGGTTCATAGCTCTGATCTGTTCACAGCTCAGCCCCTTCACTCATAATTTTATGTGCTCCTGAAAGGATTGCACTTACCAGCTTATTTCTTTTTTTTATTAGCACTTATCTTTATCTGAAGTAGCTGAGCAGGTGGAAAGGGTTTAACAGCTGGCAGCTTTCCAAATCCATCTCTCTCACCTTCCAGGTCTTCTCTTCTCCTCCTGCTGCTGCTTTACTGGAATAGGTGAGCTGTGTCACTTGCTCTGGTTCTCCTCCCTAATCCCAGCTGCAGACCTCTCTGTTTGGGAAGTGTCACAGCTATGAGGTAACTCATCCTTTTCTCTTAAGAACTTCCCATTTCTGCCTTCATCTGGTGGCAGCAGCAAAAACCAGAGCAGCAGGAAGCCATAAGTCCATGAAGATGACTGAAGCATCAGGCTGCAACCTGTCAAATCTCTCTGAAACCTTCTTTTATTGTCTTCAAAACAAGCACTTCTGCAGAGTCCCTTCATGCGTTCAGTGCCTTCTCTGTTTTGAGCTGACTCTCACTAATGCTTAATGTCACTTTCAATATTCCATTCACGTAAGACATGAATCTCATTTATCTGGTTATTGGCCATTTTTCTCCACTTAACAGGCACAGTGTAATCATAGATTCAGTGGCTCTTCTCTGTTCCTCAGGAAGTTGAAATTCAGAGCCATTACAGACACAACTACCATCTTGCTGGGCACATTTTAATGCAAGGCACAAATGGGATTTGACAATGAAGGAGTTAAAGCAGAGCCATGGCACAGCTGGAGCAGGGCAAAGGTAATTAGCAGAGCTCAGAACTGACAGAACCCACTGTGCTGTGCTCAGCTGCTCACCAGAGTGGCCCACAGCTCCCTGGGCTCTTCATGGCTCTTTCCCTCTTCCCTCCTGCCTTTGGGTGATCCAGGATTAACCATCTTTCTCCTCTTTTTGTTGGAACTGTGCTATCTCCATCCTCCCTGTGCTCCTGAAGATTTCCATGACTAATTTGGGACCTTGCAGTTTCCTGCCCTACCTGTAAACCTAAGGTGAGGGTTCCTCTTGCTGCCCAGTGGAGAACAACAGTGAGAAGATGAGCCAAAGTCCAGACAGAAAACCACCTGTGCAAACCCTTATTTGTGTGCCTGCTGGGGGATGTTCAGCTTTTTATCTGTGCTGCAGCTTCATTAAAACAAAAATTCAAGGAGCAGGGGAAGTGCCTCCTGATTTGATGCCACCTTTTTCCCAGATTCACTTTGTGATTGTGCAGAATCACTCCCATCTGCCACCCCCTGGGTAAGAAGAGACAAATAATTCAGCTATTTGGTCTGCAAACCAGCATGAGCTTGCAGAATTGTAAGCAGCCTGGTTAGGGGAAAGGCTGTGTAAGTGCAAACTTACAATTCACAGTAGTGAGTAAGAAATGGTTTATGGCTTTACTTGCCAGGAGCTTTAGAAACAATTTCTGGCCTTGAAAATTCCTGTCTCTGCTCAGAAGAAGAGGAATATTTCTATCACAATGACGATAGACACTTCTGAAATAAAATGGCAACTTTCACCTCTCATCTCAAATATTTATATGTATGTGTGGTAATACATCACTTCAGAAGGAAAGGTTGATAAATATTATAAAGCCAGGGTATAGCCAGGGCTCAACTTGGCCAGTAATGCCTCAGTACTTCTACCTCCTTTTATCTGAACCTGTGTAAATCACAGAATAGTTCAGCTACACAATAAAGTAATATTATCCATATTATCACTCAGGCAGTCATCTGTGGCAGCTCTTATGCTTCTGGCTAAACTGAGATCCTTTCCCTCACATATTATCCATGTTGTATGGAAAGGGAAAAAAAAATCTTTGTGCTTCTCCAATGATTTTTAGAAGGTGAGAACTCTGAAGCACAAAAGAGAGAATCATCCTTTCAGCACTCACATTTCTGGAATAATAGCATGGGTATTTTATTTCTGTTTTACACCATGTGTTAGCAAACCCACACAAGAGGAAGTTGCTTGTTCGGAATATCGGAGACACAATGTGGGCTCGCTGATACAATGAGAGACATCTGTGTCTGAGGGGTTGTTTTTTGGTTTTGTTTTGGGTTTTGTTGTTTTTATTTGTTTTGTTTTTGTTTGGGTTTTGGTTTTGTCTGTTTGTTTGGGTTTTTTTGTTTCGTTTTTTTTTTAACTGCCAAGCAACATTTGGATGCTAAATGGGAGAACTCTGGACAGAATGTTTTTTGCAGCTGAGTTTTTGATGGCTTTGCTGTTATAGAGATCACAGGTGGTCTGCAGGAAAATCTGTATGGCAGAGGGTCAGTGACATAAAAACCCAGAACACAAGCACACTCTGCCTCCTTCCCCTCCATGTACAGAGCAACAGAATATCCCACATTTATTTGCAACCCAAATCAGTTTTCTCTCACTGGACACTCACACAGCTTTTGCTCAATATTTTTTAGCTTCTTCACCTTCTGGGAAGAAAAAAACCCAAACAAAAAAACCAAAAAAAAACCAATCAAGCACCTGGGCAGGATTTTTCATTTCCAGCAAAACTAAAATGCACCTATTTCTCTTTTCTCCACTGATGTTTTTCTACTTACTAAAAAACATTTGTGTGTGCATGTTTTATTTTACTTTAAATAAACCAAACCCATTCAATCTCAGTACTTTTTCACACCCACCAGTGACCTGGTTTGAAACCACTGATTTATGCAATTTGGCCATTTCACACGTTGAACATTGAGACTATTGGAATATTTCTCAGAATGAATCTCTGCAAACCACACACAGTTCTCTGAAGAAAAGGAGTACTTGGCTGCTCCAGCTCTTATCATCATCACAGAAAACTTCCCCTTACACCAGCTGGGTTTCATCTATGATCACTCAAACTGGCACCTCAGAAATGTCATTATTTTTTGCAAGATTATATTCTCTGCAGAGAAGGGTTTTTTTTTTCTTCAGGTAAAGGAAAATTAAGAGAGACTCATTACATAACCTCTGAGTGTTTTCTCCATTACAGATAATTTTGTCTTCTTTGAAATGCATCAGGAATTAATTCAAGCCTAGAAAATTAACATCTTTGGCATGGGGCAGAGGGACTAGCCTTATAATTTAAAAAAAACCCTCAAACAACAGAGCAGAGGCAAATCATGTATGGTATTGCTGCATATTATGGAAAAGCAGAACCATTTCAAGATCCTGCTGAGCTGGGTAACACCCAGTGAGAGAAAAACAGGCAGGAGCCTTGAGACCCAGCAGGATCAGCCTGAGAGAGTCAGCTAACAAAACACTGCTTTCCTCCCTCCTGGAAAAGGAAAAAGCTGTGTTATCACACTTGCCATCATGTGAATGCAAACCAGAAAGCCTCATGCTGTAAAGGATCTTAGGGATTAACTGGCCAGGACAAACTAGGGAGACAGAAAGTGGTGTAAGCCTTTTTCAGAATATGAAGGAAAAGAAGAGAAAGAAGAGAAAGAAGAGAAAGAAGGGAAGGAAGAGAAAGAAGAGAAAGAAGAGAAAGAGAAAGAAGAGAAAGAAGAGAAGGAGAGGGAGAGGGAGAGGGAGAGAGAGAGAGAGAGAGAGGGAGAGGGAGCTCTGTGGTGTGGCCCCTGCTCTGACAGCTATTTCTTCTCCAGAGCTCTCTCAAACCAGTGAAAAAATAAAGGCCAAATGTGAAACAATGGTAAAACATTTCTGTCAAGTTTTTAAAGACTCTTGCAAGAGAGGATTCCTGAAGCACTAGGCTCTCAAAAACAATGGCTCTTGGAAGAAATTCTTCCAGCCTCTAAACTCACTACTAAAAGCATCCCAGTTCCCCCTGCAGCCCAGCCCATTGCTGGATTGAACCTCCTGGTTCACTGTAATTCACTGAACCCTGTGCACTGCAGTGCCACATAATTTCTTCTTGCTTTGCCTTTTCTTGAGATGGGATGTTCAGAGTTTGTGTAATGTCTTCACTACCTCAGACACCACTGTTCCCAATATTTCCCTGGAAACAAGCATGCTGAGCAACTTCTAATTGGCTTTCATCTGAGAAATTACAGTCTTCTGCTCCCATTCCCACCATCACTCTGCTTTATTCTCGTTTGTATACATCACTGTTTCTTCTGAGAACAAAAGCAAAATATTTGTATCATTTTGGCGACAAAATGGCTGTATTTATTTCCATCTTGCCCTCACCATGTGACAGACCCACTTCTTCACTTTCTTGGTGCTAAAAGTATTTAATATCAAGTTTTTTCTGGATTTTGTTTGGTTGGTTTGATGTTTGGGGTTTTTTACTATTTATATTAATATCCTTTGCAATATCTATGTCAGCTTGATTCTTGGCCATTTAGCTGTTATTCTCTGACCTTAGCCTTTTCCTAAATACCCTTCCCCACTTACTCACATCCAAACTTCCCATTCTCATGAACTGAAAGATGCAAAAACTTTCAAAGCCCACTCTTCAACTGAGCTTTTAAGCTCACCGTAACAACCAACTTCACAATGGTTTTTAAAATCAAAAGCATTGTTGATAAGCCTGTTATTCCCTTCATTTAGTTTGAAGAAATCACTTGATCCAAAGTTAATTTCTCAAACAAATGTACTATGATCTTATTTTTTTACCAAATCAAAATTTCAGTGTATCCATACGATTTGTTCAATGCAAACCAGAAATGTGGGAAATAAGATTGATTTTCACCTCCCAGAATATCTGTGTCCTATTATAATTACCAATATATACCTTAATCTGCCAGGTTAGAAACAGTTCTCAGTAGTATTAACCCATACAGTCCTAGAGGGACAATTAGCATCATCCAGATCTAAATTTAGGAGTATTTATTCCTTGGAACTTCTCTAGCAAAGCCTCAGAAGTTATTCTAACACTTCCTTGCATCCCTAGGATGATATGGCTTAATGTGAAAGAGTTGTTTCCTCTTTTCTCTACAACAACTTATTTTTGAGAGTTCTCTATGTTTAACATATTAGATTTAAGGTACTCTAGTTCTACTTTTTGTCATACTAATGCATTAGATCCATAACTTTTCTGAGAGGAAATCACACAAACAACAAAAATCAGTGTTTTCTTCTGATGTGAGCTCGCAGAATTACTGGAGAAAAACCTCTTTGTCAGACTTATTTTTGATTCTGGGCATCCCACAGTTTTTACCCTGGATACATCTGAAGTCACAGGGCTCTTAAGAGGCAGCATGAAAATTTGAGAATTCAAACCAAACTTGGTTAAAATGATAACCTGCAGTGCATCTTGGGAACCCATCTGTTCCTGACTGCTCTTTACTCCTCTCATCAGGCACACTGCATTCTGTGTGCCCAAGATTAGCCTCCATCAGAAAGCATGAGCAGCACTCAGTGCCTGAAAATCTGAGTTTGGACCTGGATGTGACTCCCAAGTGGCACAAATCTGCCTTTCCTTGAGCTGAACTGAGTCTCAACCCCCACAGAGTCGTGCTGATCTGAATGGAGTCCTGAATGAGTAAGGCACTTCGAGCAAAGGGAAATAAGGACAGAGAGGGGATGATTTAGGTTAGAAGGGACCTTAAAGATCATCTTGTTCCAACCCCCCTACCATGGGCAGGGACATCTTCCACTAGACCAGGTTGCTCAAATCTCTGTTTTGTTCACATAACAATGCTTCATCCCTTAAAGCCACAGAAATCTTAATCTGATTTCAGGAGGTTGAAGCAGCACAAATAAAATGTTACTGAATGAAAAAAAAAAAAAGCAGCCTGAAAAAAAGTCCTCAAACTGTCAAAAAAGAAATACTGATTTCAAGACTACACAAGATAACATCTAATGACCACAAATGCCATCAGACACTCTGCTTAAACAGGATTTCAGATTACTCTTCTTGCTTAATGAGAGTCATAAACCACTGAACCTTAACAGAACAAACAAAAAGATCTCCTATTCTGGAGACAACCTGCAGCAAATTTTGTAACGGAAATACTTAAGAGCAGTCGAAATTTTTTTCTTAGAAAACGTGTTCTCTGCTCACTGGGCAGAAATCACACTGAAAATATGCAGGAAAATCAGCAGTGACCCTGTGAACCATAATTTTGTGGTGGTCACAGTGTTCTTCACAACTCAACAGCCCCAGTTAAAGCACCACTGAATTGCAAGAAGAGGAAAAAAAAAAGAGAGGGGGGGAAAAAATTACCTTTGCAGGGCTGCTGGGAATGTAAATTAGTCGGGATGGGATGCTCTGAGTGCAGGGATTTGAGTGGCTGCTCCCCCTTGGTGAGGGCAAAGGGCTGACAGACTCACCCACGCCTCTGGAAGGGGCACAGCACTGAATGATTCAGCTGCCAAGCACAGGCAGAGCCTGTAATTGCTCCTTATCACTTCCTCTGTGCTGTGCTTGATTTCACGTCCCCTGTCATACCTTCTCTCTCCAGCTGTCTCTATCAGGCTGAACTCTCCCTGCCTTTTTCATTTCTACTCATGCAGCAATTGCTTCAAAGCTCTCACCACCTTTGCCCCTTTTTTCTCTGATTTTTCTGGTTCTCCTGACATCTTTCCTGTAGTGCCAAGAGCAGCCCAACGTGAACTTTTCAAAATGAAAGCACGTTGTGGGTCTACAGAATGGCAAAACCTCCCACTTTATTCCCTCATTTCTTTCCTGCTGGTTTTTAATTATCCATTTACCTTTTTGACAGATGCTGTGGGTTTAGCTGAAACTTTCTTGAGCATCAAGACAGTTTCCTTCAGTGGCAATTCTTCAGGGCCCTCCACTGTGCACGCAGAGTTATGTGCACTAAATTAAGCCTACTCCTCTGCACTTGATAACACTGCCATCCATTATTTTACTCTCAAGCTATTCAGCACTGTGAGATCTTTCTGCAGCTCTTCACAGTTAGCTTTCTCTTTGATTCCTTGAAGTCACTGAACGTTTTGGGCAAGATTTGTCACCTCCAGTAATTTTTCAGGTCGCTTATGAGTACATAAGTGCCATGTGGCCAGCTCACATCTCTGAGTGAGGCTGGGTGGTGACCTTGTCCTGTTGTGCAGGCTGACAGGTCTTCCTGCCCTTAGCTTCTTGTCTTTAAACTGGTTGCTAGTCCACAAGACAACCTTCATCCTAATGAAAACTTAGTTTAGTTAAGGAAGAGACTGCACCAGAAGCTTTGAGGAATCCAAGTACACAAAATTTACTGGATCAACTTCATCTACGTGCATGCTGAATCTCAAAAAACCCCCTTAACAACAGATTTATGAGCTGTGGCTTCCAAGCTGTGCTGACTCTTCTCCATTATTTTGAATTTCTCCATATGCCCACTAATTTTCATTTTCATAATTCTTCTCACAAATCCCTCTAAAATGAAAACCAAGATTATATGTATGAAGTTGTTTGGGCTCTTCTAGGGACCTTTTCAGGAGTGGGCATCGTGTCCCACTTCCTCTGACCTTGAGGCTAATTTAAGCAGAGCCAATTTCAGCAGTAGGTTATTCACCACAGTTAATAGTTTGGCAATTTCATATCAGAGCTGCTCTGAAGCTCCTGTGTAAGTGCCATCTGGTCCTGTTGATCTGTTGTTATCTGTTTTAGTGGATTGTTTTAAAAAGGCTTTTAATGTCACTACAGTTTGAGGCCTTTCATCAGACTTACCCAAGTAAAGTTTTCAGTATGGCAACTCCACTGACCTCCTAAATGGGAGCAAATGTAAAAAAAAATCCATTTGGCATTCCTGCAATTGCTTTGCCTTCCTTTTACACTTTGATCATTTATCAGCTACACTGAGTTTCTGACTGTGACCTTCTGTTTCTGACATGTTTGAAAATGTTCTTATTACGTATATACATTTAGTGTGCTGCTAGCAAGAACCTTTTCATTACCCATTGCTTTTCTATTGTTTTGCTTTTCCTTTCCCAGAACACATATTCTCTTCTATTTTAGTCATTTGTACCTTCTCCTCTGCTTTGTAAACTCCTTTCTTCTGGTTTCTTTTACTTTGCTTTTTACATGTCCTAACTTTGAAAGTATTTTTTGAACACAAAACACATCCCTAGTCTGAACTTCCAATTTCAATAAATGTGTCTATGACACCTGCATGCATTTTACCTTTTTCAACTGTGTTGTTGATCCCTAAAATGTTTTCTCATTTGCACATTTTTGTTATTTCTGAAGCTCTGCACTGGGGCTTTTGTTGTGTTTTTTGGGTTTTTTTTTGTTTCCTGTGGATGTGCTGCATTTGAGTGTGCTGTGGTCACACTGCTAAGATGTTTGGGTGACACTTGCCCACAGCAATTCTCTGTTCATGGCTCAGTCAGAACCAGGTACTGTTTTTTTCTCAGCTGTCTGCCCTGTTCAGGTGCTGCAAAAAAGCATTTTTTTATGGCATCTGCCAATATGATCTCTGCCTCATCCTTTCTCATAACCTTCACCCACACTCTGCAGAGCATCACTGAGACCTCCAATCCCCTTTGTTTTCTGCCATTTCCCCCTTTCCCATTGCCCTTGCCATTTCTCAGTCAAGGTCACCAGCCTGCTCAGGGGGCTGAGAGCATCCCTCTGTCCTCCCTCTTAGGCACAGTATTTCAAACCACAGGGATTCCTCATTACCTGTGTGCCACAGATTACTTATTTACCTGGTTTGATGCCAAGATTTTTTAAACATAGAGTAGCACAACATAATCTGTAATTTCTTTATCAGCTGCAGCCCACAACTGTGCCATCCCAGCTGTGCTATGTCAGCTTGTTTTCTAAGTTTCTGGGATATCCATTGCATCAACAACTTAATTTAAAAGTCCACCTATTTTAATTTTGAGCCTCTAGCCATTTAAATTTTTATAGAAAAGCCAGCACTTATCTGTTCTTGGCTTTGATAATCAAGATTCGGGTTTTTTTTTATTCATGACTGCTCCTTGCTGTGGTCCTCATTAAATTGATCGGCTTCATCCCCATCTTTTTTAGTTACTACTGGTTTTTTGTTGGTTTGGGTTTTTTTCCTTTTTGCAAACAGGGATGTTATTGAGCACTGTACATAGTCAGGAAAGATCTTCAAGTAAATCTAGAGAGCTACAGGATGTTTGGTCACTGGTTTCTAAAAAAAGCTGGAGAGCATTCTGCCAGTGCTGACTCCTGCAGCATGAGCTATTTCACTTTTGAGCTGTTACTTATTAACTAGTAGCACAGAACTGGGCAAAATCAGTCACATCAAGAAGCAAACGAAGCAAAGCAAGGATACAGCTCATGCTTTATCCTTAAAATGAGCTGCTAATGAAAATCTGCTCACCAAGTAGAGCTGTAACCCCAAGCTCTGTGCTGCCAACAGCAGAGCCTTGGAAAGCTGGCAGATGCATGACAGGGACATGAGCAGAGCTGGAGAGCTGATGGTTTGACAGGTCAACATCCTAAGCAGGAGTCAGAGCGCTTGCTCTGTCAGAAAATCTCTCTGGACTTTGGGTCACTGAGAAATAGAAAGGATTAAATATCCAAGGAACCCCACTTAACACCAGAGACATGATCACACAGCACTTGCTATCCTGCCAGATCTCATTGCCCCAAGGTAAAAACATATTATTTACCCTTAGATGACAAACCCTAGAGGATTTAACAGATCTCTCTCTCTCCAGCAGCAGGAATTTGTTTTGTGCACCATCTGTCACCTCTTGCCTGTGTGCTCACGCTGTCACAAGCGCATTACCAATTATTCACCTTCCGTGTCACCACCACAGCAGTGACCCTCCCAGTGACCCAAAGCCCACCACAATGGGGGCTGAATAAACACAAAATTATAATGACAGCCTCCCCCTTCTCCTCCCCCAGCCAAGTTTGCAATCTGTGAAGAATTTAGGCTTTTTTACGGGTCAGCGTACTGCAGCACGTAACGCCCTTCAAATTATGTAGCTTCTTAGCTGGCCTTGACCAAACTCAGCTTGGGATGCAGATGGCCCTGAGAAACTCAGCAAGAGCTCAGGGTGTTTGAACCACAGGAGTGACGTGGTTGCTCTGCTCAGGAGCAGCAGCAGCAGCAGCTGCTGTGGTCACATCGCACCCAGCTGAAGGCACAATGTCCCTCCAGGCAGGTGGTGCTCCATGGTCACACACAGGCATGAGAGAAGGCCACCAAACACATCTGACAGCCATCCCTGAAGTCCAGTTATCTGCCCCTTGTCCAGCCCATTTTTGGCTAAAGAGACTTTGCAGAGCACAGAATGCATTTGTGTGTGTTTCCTGGGCATGGCTCCTTATTGTGAGGGGAGTTCTGGGGAAAAGCCACATGAAGGGATGTGTGTTTATGAACTACTGAGATTAGGTAATGTCTACCAGCAAGCACAGTGACTCGTAATATTTCATTAAAAATCTCAAAAGTTGGCAATAAGGCAGTTTCCTATAGAGACAGAGGAGCTGAACCTGCACCTTAGCAGCTTTTTCACCCTCCAATAATGAAACAGTTCCTCCTTCAGGTCCAGACACTTGCGTGACATGCACAGCTTGTGAAATTACTTACTTTAATAGAGCAAAAAAAAAAAAAGACAGGGGAGAAAGAAGGAAGAAGGGGGAGAAAGAAAGGAGCTGACCTTTTATCATCCCACCCATCCTGTAAAAGAAATCCCTCCATGAAGGAGAACCTGGGAGGATTCCAGCTCAGAGCCCTCATGGATGCATGTTGCCCACAGCTCAGCCACGGCTTTGGGTGTGGAGGGACTTTCTGTCAGCACAGAACAAATCTGCTAAGGGATCTCCTGGAGACCACAACGAGCAGGACTTGCTTCAGCTTTTGAGCTGTCCTCTCTCCTGTGGTGAAATTTTAACCCCAGAGAGGGGCTTGTCCCAGCTCTGGTGCTGAAGGAGTTGTTTAATTGTAGGAGGATGTTTAACTTCCCTCCCCAAGCTATCATCCTCCCAAGTGCCTTGTAAGGAGACTCCTTCACATCTTCATTATTATGGCCAGACTTAAGTACAGATAATTTAGAGTCTTCCAGTTATTATTTCTCATTAGTTTTTAATTCAGGAGAAGAAGCTCATACAGTCTGTTAAGTGCTTTACTCATTGCCTTGCTGTGACTCTCATCTGATTTACTGATGGGTTGTGAAGACCTTCTCATTGATTTTTCTCTGCCCTTTCATTGTATTACTCTAATACAGGAGTAAAAAGATTAACTGGGATTGGTGGTTGGCAGGATGAATGTGCTGGCAGGGGAAAGAGAAGCCAGGCTAAGAGAAGACAAAGCAGTTCTGGGGCCACCATGGGAGTTGTTTGAGGCACCTCATGGCTCTTATTATGTACTTCTGAGAGTCCATCAGTGAGAGGTGGGAGGCACCATGAACACAAAAAATCCTTACCTATCAGTAACAGAAAGGGATAGAGAGAAGCCAGGGACTGGCCAAACCTTCCCTTCAGTGAAATGAATGATAAAAGCTTGGAAAAAATGTTACAACCCTTTGAGGAAATAAAAATCAGAAAGCTGGTTAAATAAAAATACACCAAATACACACAGCCCAATATCTATCTATCTATCTATCTATCTATCTATCTATCTATCTATCTATCTATCTATCAAGTCTCACAGCTTTGCATAATAGCTGTGGTTGTGAGTGGCGCATAAACCACTGAAATCACCCCAAGTGACACAGAAGTCAGAGCACCAACAAAGGAAGAGGCAAGGGAAGGACCCACGTGAGGCACAGAAGACAAACCCGAGACAATTGAAATAGGCACTTCCTCCACCTGCAATAGGCAGCTGATCCATACCAACAAATCAGGAAATCAGAGAAAAGGGGGAGAAAAAAAAGGTTTAGACGGAGGTAAATGAAAGTAAGGCAGTACTCTACAATTATTTAACTCTCTGACCAAATATTCTTTTTCCAGATGAATTAGTATTCTATCCATCACAAGTAGCACTGGAAAAAAAACCCCAACTCTGACATGCCCTCCAATTCAAGCTCTGTTTGGCTATTTATAGCCTTTCCATTTTCAGGAGTGCACCAATTACAGCAGCTCTGCCACGGCCTCTGAGTCCCAGCAGAGCCATGAAGGGAAGCTGGCCAAAACACAGCCTCACAAATCCTGCAGCCTTTGCTCTGTCTGGCCCCATTAGTGGCCATTATTTCATCCCAATGTTTTCCTGAGATAAAGGGTGCTTTGTCCAAACCCTGCAATGCAAAGGAGGAGACCTGTCCCCTGGGTTTGGCTCAGACTCTGCTCTCCAGTTCTTGCTCTCCATGGCTGAGCCCATCTGAAGGCTGCCAAGAGCAGCTGATAGGGAGCCAGACCAAGGCTCCAGAAATCTCCTTTTACTCCCCTTTTCCCTCTTCACTTCCTTGCACAGCCCTAGAGATGGTGCATGGGGCCAGGGCAGCTGCTGTGGCAGTGCTTGAAGCTTTATCGTTAAAATGAAACTGAAGAGAGCTCTGAGAAAGGCAGGAATTCTTCCTTATCCATGCCCCTGGGCCAGGAATTGGAAAGCATCTTGAGACACAACTGAAAGCAGCACAGAGCTTTATGAATAAAAGCCTGGGGGACAGCTTCATTTCATGAGCATCTTGTTCCTCAGAGAAAAGCAGCAGATACCGATTAGGGGCAGTAACACTTCCCAAGGAGAAACAAAACTTGCTGCTTCTGACTTTTCATCTATAGAACTGACCACTATCTCAAAGGTCAGGAGCTTTGCTGCTGACTCTGTGGTTTAGGGTATATTTTTCCTTTTTGCAATGTTAATCTTTTCTGGGGTGGGAAACGTGCACATAAACAGCCCCAGTCTGCAGATCTGTGAAAAAGGAGTTTCTCAGCAGCACTGTGTCCAGCATGTCTTGGAGGATAAAATACAGCTGCATCTTGACTATGAGGGCAACTGTTTTTCTCCTACTTTTAGTGCCCAGAGCACCCCAAAACCTGACTGTGAGCATTGGAATTCACCTTTTTATAGTCAGTTTTTGGGGCAGCATCCCAGTCTTCACACCAGGAGGCAGCTTGCCATGGAACCTTAGAGAAGATCACCACAAAATACAGAGCAGCAGTTCTCCAGATGTAATATTTGGCAACAGGCTTTTTTAGCATTCCAGCCCACTCCAGCCCAGAAAAATCTGACTCCTTTCACCAAATAATTGTTAACTTGAGAGAGCCATTTATGCTCACTTCATTCAGCATTTTGTGTGCTATTCACTTTGGAAAGACATTTGTCTTCTTTTTGCAGATGGAGAATCCTGTAGCCAAATAGTTCTGGATGTTATCCCAGGCCTTTTTTCTTCTCCCTTCCTCATTCCCCTTCTTCCCTACGTCTCCCCCAGATTGAAGCAGGCCTCTCACAGATTTGGAGGATTTATTATTTCATAATGTGTTTAAAAAATAGGAGTGACTCAGGGGATACAGAACATATGCAAAGATGTGATGATTTCAACTATAAAATTTTGAAATCCAATGCCTTCTTATTCCATGCTTGCATTAGTTTGGGTAAGCAAGTTCCCAGCATTATCTGTATTCCAGCTATTCCTACAGATGCCTTCCCATCTCAATTCCCAAGAAAGAGCACAAATAGGAATATGAATTTTTACTCATTACTGAATGTACCTGCGCCCATCTCAAATTTCTTAAGGTGATTTTCTGAGACATTCCTTTGGAATTTTTGTTTTCCAGGTGCATTTTAAAATTTAAAAAGAGAAAGAAGTGAGAAACCATTTACCCATAACTTCTACATACCTCACTTAATGCCCTCCTCACTCAAATCTTTGAATACTGTATTCAAACTTGCTAAAGAGTAGTGACAATTGTTTTGTCCAGTTAACTGACTCTGCAACTAAAAGATTTTGCTTTCAACTTCTTTTTCTCCTTATTTTTCTAACAGAAAACTGGCAAACCAACCAATCTAGTTAAAAAAAATAAAATGAAGGGGGGAGAACATCCCAGAAGGACAAAGAGCCAAGAAAATACTTTTCTTAGTGGACAACTGATTTTTAACAGTATGTTATTGATGTTCTCTAGCTCTGACTGGAGAACTGTCAGGGAGAAGCTAACTGTGATCCTCCAAGGAATGCAAACAGACATGTCCAGCATCTGCAGCAGGAATTGTTCTTGGTCAGTCCCTGAGTGCCTGGCTTGCATGCCATGACCATAATGCTTTCCTCACCTGCTGAAAATCATACAGTGCCGGTATTGAAAACCATCTGTCCTGGGGTGACTGTATGATGCCTGTATCCCCAATCGTTGTTCTGTTTATGTTACATATTAAGTTCTGCACCTTTAAGACTGGTTCTGAGAGCAAAGGGAGGAAAGTAGAAGCTGCAGTTTGTTTTCAGAAACAGCTCTCACTCCCACACAGCTCTCTCCGGACTGTGTTGTCTGTAGCACGGACAGACAGCGGGACAGAGCTCTCCTTTGCTTTTAGTTAGTTTTAGCTAGCTGGGGCAGGGAAGTTCCCTGGACTGTGGTTTTTTTTCTTTTTTATCTTGGATCAGTTCAAACCTGCTCTGGACTGGAAACCCAGCACACCCCAGGAGCTCACGCCTGTGGCCCACCGGGGCCTGGGCCTCGGCACTCTCCAGCGCCTGAGAGACTGAGAAGGGACTGAGCGAGCCCAGCTGCACCTCACAGCAAGGACTTTTCCTGGATTTGCCATCTCTTTGAACAGTGAGATGTTTCATTGTTTAATATTATTCCATTTTTATGCTTGTGGATATTTTGCTTGTTAAATAAACAGCTTTTTCCACTTTCCTTCAAGGAAATTTTTTTCCCAAACCAGTTGGGAGAGGGGCAGCTTGAATATGTTTTGTTTTGGTTTTTTTGTTTTTTTTTTTTCCTGGAGAGACCCCATTTGGAGGTTTCCTCTCAAATTTGTCCTAAACCAGGACACCATCCTACCAGCACACAGAACACAGCTCCTCCTCCTCCCTCCCAAAATTCCTAAAAAATGAAAGGTTTACCAATTTAGATGAGTATTGCTTCTGGAGGTGGTTAGTCCCACACCCCTGTACAGTTTCCCCCTTTCATAACCAGGTCTCTGAAAGAACATCCCCAGATGCTCAGAAGCCGGGACAGTCAAAGCTCCAGTCTGTGCTTTCCCTATCTGTCTTGTTTCTTTATTTTCACCAACAGGATAAATTCCTTTCCTCTCTCGTTACAAATGTCCTGCCAGAAGGGCAAGGTATGAACAGCAGGGGATGGAGACTGAATTGTGGCTGGTCCCTGTCCCAGGCCCTGGTGCTGCATCAGTAGGTAGAAAAAGGGCAGGAGGAGAAGAAATAAAAAACCAATTATTTTGAATTTATCAGTTGACCACTACCTGAGGGAGGAGAGGGAAATGCAGACAAGCAGGTTGCTCTTTAGGAACACACCTGTTAAGTTGGTCGTGGTAAGAACCCTGCCTAAATGCCTCAAAGTCTGGATAGGAAAGAGAAAACCTGAAGGTGGGTACCATTAGGGCAAAAAACCACTGGGCACTTTAAAGAGAAAAAAAGATGATACTCATACGTTTTCCTCCCTATTTTTAAGTGTTGTAGTCAGTATTCAGTAGTTTATTAAAATAGTGTGAGCCACTCTGTGGGAGCTTGCAGCGTGTGCCAGGCACTGCTGGGATTTAAGTCTCCAGGATGGCTTCATTGCATTTCACCAGGGACAGAAGTCAGTGAGGAGGAGCTGTGGGGTCTGTGGCAGCCCCGGAACAGCCTCCTGCTTTCTCCCCCTGAGCTGGGACGGGAGAGAGAATCAGAAGGATAACAGTGAGGAAATTCCTGAGTTGAGATAAAGACAGTCCAACAGGAAAAGCTGCTGCTCATGGAAACTAAGCAAAACACAAAATTCATCCCCCACGTGCCATGGGCAGGCAGGAGTTCAGCCACCCCCAGGACAGAAGGGTTTAATCACAGGTAACAGTGACTTCGGAAGACAAATTAATTACTCCAGATATTTTCCTCTTCTTCCTCCTCTCAGTTCTCCATACCGAGCATGGCCCCATTATGTTGTAAAAATGAGGGCACGACTTTTTGGGTGGACAAAAGTAAACACGTTTTTATTGAAGAAAAATACTACCAGAGGCAGAGATCCGAGATAAGCTCGGGCCCCACAGGACAAGCCAGATCTCACCAGTGCTGCACATGCACTGTGGAACTCCTCCATCCCATCCCTACCACCCAGACCATCCGCCATAACAGCGGGACTCTCTGTGAGGGTCGTTTTTATATCTTCTTTGCAAGTTTCTGATTGGTGGATTTTGGATCCTCACACTGATTGGTCCAATTCTAGGGTTATGATTGGTCTATACCATGGTTCGGTCCTGACCAATCATTTTCCAAAGTTGTCAAATGATTGGTCAGTGGTCTGACCAATCATTGTCCATTTTACTGATGTTATTTTCATGAGGTCATGCTCTGGAACTTTCCTCAGTAGTGCACATGCTCTAATATCATGGTAATTTCTATGTAACATTCAAACATTTTCAACTATTCACATCTCATTAATTGCTTTCCATAGAACTATGCACTTATGAATAATAAATACAATACACTATTTAATAACAACACAATCAACTTATTAATACTAAATATAAATACAATTAACTTATTAACTATCTGGAACTCTTAATTTTCACCCATAACAATGTGGTGTGGGCACATCCCTGGGGTCCTGGCTGTGTCCCTTCCCCTCTCCTTGTGCATCCCCAGCCCCCTCGTGGGCTGAGGGGCAGAAAAGGCCTGAGCTCTGTGTGAGAGCTGCTCAGCAGCAGCTAAAACATCCCTGTGCCATCAGCACTGCAAACCCAAAACACAGCCCCACACCAGCCCCTGCAGAGACAATTAACTCTACCCCAGCCCAAAGCAGCACAGCCATAGGAAATGTATCATTCTTATAACGAGATATCATTTCCCAAGGAAGCAGGACAAATCCTTTAACAGAAAAAATCTGATTTCAGAAGAGTAAAAGGCGTGCACGGCCTGACTCCCTGTGCACAGCCGTGGCCTCCTGGTGTGGGACAGAGGGAATAATTCATTCCTTTGCAGGAAGCTAGTGTTAGTCCAAGACTGGAGAAAGGATCTGTGTGGAAAATAACTCACAGCTATTTTAACAAAGGTTTGGTTCAACACTTGCTGAGCTCTGTGCTGATGAAAAAACCTTGTTCCTCCTGCATGCTGCCCACCAAGGAACGCAGCAAGGAAACACAGGATACCAAATAATTGTTTCCTTGACCTCGAGGTTTAATAGCAAAAAATAGCTTCTTTAAATGTATTATGCAGCCCTCCTCTTTAATCCCGTCTTTTAAATTTCTTCAGGCATATTTATCTGCAGCTACTCCATTGATTTCAGTGCTGGGGAAAAGTGTCAGAGGAACAGCACTAGAAAATCGGAGAGAAGTACTTGTGTAGCCTTTTCCTCAGTGCAGGATCAATGAGTACCCCAAAGGATGGATGAGAACCACCAGTGTCAGTGAGGGTGACTCACTGCCCCTGCTCACATGTTCCTTGACTCCCTACCTGAGATAAAAAAGAAGAATCTCAGAGAAAGTCTGGCAAACAGGTTATTTTCTCAGGCCTTGTTTGCTGATAGCTGCATGTAAGAAGCTCAGCTGCTGGAGGTTGCTGTTTGCTCCAGGGAGTCAGGCCCTGGGTTTGCTTTTAGCAAAGGGTTGGTTCGTGGGTTTTTTCCAACAACAGCATTAGAATTTTCTGGAAGTCGCTTGAAAAGCAAATGGCTTCCATTCACCATGCTAAATATTTTAGTAATGGAAAGGAATATCAGAAAAGAGCTCATTCTGATAATTTGTAGAATTTTCTGTTAATTATATAAAGTTTCCTGTACCTGATCAGTCAGTTTTGATCTTTGTAGACAAACATCCATTGAAACAAGTCAGTTTTGTGCAGTCGTGGCCACAGACACTGAGGCAGTTTCCTGATCAAGTCAGGAGAGAAATCCTCTCCTTCAGGAAACAAGAAAGTGCTGCTATTGAATCAGAAATTAGGAAATGCTTTTGAAATGGTAATTTGATTTTACATTTTGTTTTGATATTTTTTTTCTTCTTTTAAATGTATTGCAAAGACTTCTCCTGAGATACACACTTTTAAGATTAAAATTAATTCTTAATTCTACAGTTACCTTTTGTTCTGGTTATCCCTCAGGACAGCCAAAGGTGAATTTATATGAATAGTGTATAACATATTTAAAATCAGCCTGTAGCTACAGTACATTTGAAAGACCAGCTGTCCAATATGCACCACATATGCACACAGGACCAGTTCACTTTTTAAAGTACATGATTTGTTCTGTTTCTCTTAGCTAGCTCTCCTCCAAAAGAAAAATCATTTCGTAGGTAGAAATACCTCAACCATATTAAAATACAGCTCAGCATTATGGCCCTACTGAATCCAATGGCAGATTTCCATGCCAGATTATTATAGCATCAATATTTTATTTCCAGGTAGGAAAAAAAAAATTGAGCTAGTCTTTAGCAAGCTAAAAACATCTCTGCTCTAAGTCAGATGCTTTTAGGGGCCTAGAAGGGGGGATAGAAGAAAA
>VWYI01044717.1:0-23260 GCA_013399455.1 Anthoscopus minutus | reverse complement strand
ACAAGAGAGGAGGGGGGGGGGAAAGAAAAAGTCAAAAAAAAAAGAAAAAAAGAAAAAAGTGAATGGTAGTGCATCAGATTTGTGCCATTTGGCAAAGTCATGAATAAAGCCTGATGTGTCTGCGGCTTCCATAAACTCTTCTCATTCTCATCCACCAGAGATGCTCTGCAGGGGCATCCCCTGGGAAAAGGGAAGGGGAGCATGTCCCCATGTGAATGGTGTGATGGTGACACCTCCTTCTCCAGAGGCACCATGTTATTAGGAAGGCAGATAATGTGAAAATGCAGAAATAAGCAAAGAAAGGCCAGAGAGGAGTAGGCAGGGGTTGATGAGGAGAGACAAAACCTCTCCTATGTCTCTAGCTTGGCCAAGCAGAGGTGTAAAACCCCACAGGTGTTTAAAGTATGGCCTGGCTGTGAGGGAAAGAATTGCCCCTTTCACTCCAGAGGACAGAAAACTCTTGGGATTTTGAGAGAGATGGGGCCATAGGGGGACATCTTAAAGCAAGATTTATTATGCTTCTTCTGCAGTCTCATGGTGGAGTGAGAGCATCTTCACCATATTCACCAGATGTTTGTAGTCAGTGATCACAAGACCACAGGTTACAAGGATTTTTAAAGGTTAATTAGCCAATAAACTAATACCACAAAAGAATGTTTTTAGTTTCACACCAATTGTTAATTATTTTGTTTTATGCGTTTTTGCCACAGTGCAGACTTCCTTAACCATATAATGACACACAAAACTGCTTGTTAAACCTTAAACTTCTTATTACTTTTATAACTACTTCCATATCTTAACTTTAAAACCCTAAAACTTTCTACAACCTAACTTAATGTCTTTCTATTTAAACTCAGTTTCTTGCTTATGATTCTAAATCTGGAAGGCTTCTCCAAGGCCTCAGATCAAACCCTGTGCTCATGTCTGTGTCTAAGCCTGAGACAAGACGTCAAGCTCAAGATCTCAAGACCTTGAGAGCTTTCTGTGCTTGCAACTCCCACGCAGAACGATGTTGGCTGATCGTGACCAGGTGAAATGCAGTGAAGTGCACTGGGGGCTCCTGGGGAAGTTTTTGGAAATGCCAGTGTTTGGGAGTTATTCAAAGCAGGTCTGGGCACAGCCTTGAGCATTGTTGGCAGCCTCAGTAGCCACTGGGGCATAGAAGGGGAGAAGGGTGGGCTGGGGAGGGGATGGGGACAGAGGCAGAAGCAGTTTTGATTAAGCCATTCCATTTCCTAGTGAGCAGCTGTCTGTGGGTTTCTGCATCTTTATGGTTTGCTCTGAGAGCAAGCACACGGGCTGGGCTTTTAAAACAAAACATGAAAAACCCATATTTGGGCACACTAATGAGAAGACCTGTTATTAAACACACCAGAGGTCACAGAAAAAGGCATTTCAAAGCTGCCCAGGCTGTCCTGTATAAAAGCTGCCAGGTTTTTGCAGCGCTGCCTCTGCGACTGTGCCTGAGGTGCCACTGGCAGGCTGAGCCTCCCAAGCTCCTCGTGGGCAGCTTGGCAGGGATGGGAGGTTTCTGGCAGGTAAGCAAAGCTCTGGTGGTTGGCAGGTCTCTATTGAGACTGTGGAAGCAGGGGATATGAAAAGAAGGATGATTTTGGATCAGCTGAAGTCACAGGTCTGTGTTTGCACAAGAGCTGCAGGGCACCCTGAGGTGGGGGAGAGCTGCTCCCAGGGATGCCAGCAGGAGCAGGGTGGGACAGCCACTCTCCATGGAGCCAGGGCTAGGTCATCAAGGGTTCTTGTTAGGCAACAAAAAAAGAAATCCAGCTCTTCCAAAGTAGCTGATGTACCTTGAAACCAGTTATGCAAGCACTCTTCATTTTATGTAACTAAACCTTTTACTTTAATCTCCTTGTTTCAAAGTGCCTGGAGCATAAAAAAATGAGCCCTTCTGATAAATGCTTCAGATTTCACGGCAGCTTCATTGGGTATTTAAGTCCAGTTGGTTTCTTATAAGGTAAGACAATTTCCAGGGGCATTGGATTCCCTTTGTTCCCCAGTTTGTTCCCCCTTGGTGCCCAGTCTGTGCTCTCTCAGGAAGAGTTTAGAGCATACTGAAAAAAAATCTGCAGATTTGTGGGGGAGGCAGCAATCTTTGGTTGGAAAAGATAATTTTTTTGGTAAAAGGCAGCCTTTCCCCCAGCTGAACCCTGAATCAGTCAGTGGTACTCACCATCCTCAGCTGGCTGAAGAACCCCTCCTGGATGTGAGTGTATCATTGCCTCTACATTATTTCTCTGACTGATATCATGGGAAAGGCTTGGGGTTTCATCACTGAGTAAAGCAGACTGCTATTAGGCTCCTGGATATCCAACACTCCAGTTTTTTTCCATCTGCTGTCATTTTTGATCAAATGAGATGCTCATATTATTCTAGGTGTGAGAAGAGGGGCAGGCCAGCATCAGATGACTTTGATACCAGTCTATTTGTTAACAAAATCCAGCTTTGATGGAGGAATAGTCAAGATTTCCTGCTACCCATGGTAAATATCCTGTAGCTGGCATTTCTGCCCCTCTCAGGAGGCCTGTTCTTTGGGTCACAAGAGCTTGTTCAACCCTTTTTCACATCTTCACATACACATACTTACACATCCTGACCTCCAAAAACTACTCAGCTAAAGAAGGTCTGCACAAAGCAGATAACAATCCTCAACATTTCCTTCACCTAAGCCCATCAAGTGGACCAAACCCATCTTGGCCAGTAAACCCTGGACAACAGGGTTTGAATTCCAAGTCAGGAAGCCATCCAGCCTGTAACAACACTCAGAATATAAAAGGTCTAAGCTCTCCCCTGTTAATGAGCACATGCATCAAGAGGCAGAGCAGTGGCCTGTGCTACCTGCCACACTGACTGCTGCTAATGAACAGCCCTGATTAAAAGCTGTTCTCTTCTCTCCTGTCCATATTAGCATGCTGAAGGAAGTTCCTCTAGTAAATTAAATCTGAAGTGAAATGATTGTTAGAGGGTGCAGGTCGTTAAGGTATATTAGAATTCTGCTAGAATGGGGGAAGATTTGAAAGTACTTTTAATTAATTTTGGGTCAAATAGTCCCTGGCATGTCAGAATGGCCTCTCACTGTACCCCCCAAAACCACACTTCCAAGAGACAGGTGAGAAAGGTGACAGGATTTACAGGATAACAAGTGGCAGGAGGTAATTAGCAGCTCCACCTGGGAAGATGAAGCAGGGAGAGCAGCACACAAACAGTCTCACCAGCAGAAGGTGAGGCAGCACTGACAGCTGGGCTGTGTCTGCTCAGGTTACCACAGGCTTCTTGCTTCAAAGCCTGTCAGGAACACTCAGAGTGCCAGAAGCCTCCCAGAGCTGGTTTGGGCTCACAGCACTCACCAGCCCCTTGCAAAATAAGAGGCTTGAAATAATAATGAGCTGCAGACCTGACACTGTCTGCAACCACAGGGCTCTCAGTGTGTCAAGGGATGTGGCTGAGAAAGGGCTTTTTTTCTGGCAAGAGAACCAGATGAAGAAAAGCAGGAACTAAACAGGAGGTTTCACTCCCCAATACAGCCAACACTGCCCCATCTTCTCCAGGTATAAAGTGATGAATTGGTACAGACTCCAGAAATAAAGCTCATCCCTCATGCATGTTTGAGATCTGAGGGAAAGGTGATTAAAATGCCTAGATTTTTAGAGATTTGAAGAAAGTAGCTAATCTTGCATTGCAGGATAGGCTCTGGGTTCCCCTGGGAGCCTGCCTGAGTTGCAGCCCAGTGTGATGTTGAGGAATGAGCAGATAGCAATGTCAGTCCCATGGCAGGCAGGGGGTGCTCCCATCCTGTGGTCCTTTACCCAGATAAGATATCAGTCATCCAGGCTCTACAGAACAGAAGGAATTTACTTGTCTTGCACTGATTATTGGGAAATGCTAATGAGTTCTCGGTCATGGCTAGATAATTGCAGAAAGCATCTGAGACCTTAAGAATTGCATCTCTAAAACCAGATGTTTAGATAATGAGGTCCTCAAGAAACCCAGCTAACAGTAATTAAACAGATAACAAATATAACATTTAACAGCACCGTTTTTTTTTTCCTTAGCAAATTACCACTAAATTAGAAATCACCATTTCTTTGCCCTGTGGCTGTTTTTTTAGCTCAAAATGACAACAGGGGAAAAATAGAGCATCTCACAAAGCCTTTATTTCTCTCTGTTTTCAGTGTGGACCCAAAGCAGGGAAAGGAGGGAAGGCAAATAAATGTCACTGAATTAGAAGTGATGAGTACTAGGACCCAGTGAGGAGCATGTGGAAAAGACCAAATAAGAAATTTCAGGAATGTATTAAAGAATTACAGTAAATTGGGTGGTGGTGACTCAAGGAGAACAAGATCTGAATGCTCTTTATTGTGCCTGACAACAAATGGATCCTCAACAGGTGAAGGTGATTGCACAAAGAGAGGTCAGGGACCCCTCTGAGGCTGGAGAAGCTGCAATATACATCAGGGCACCTGCTTGGCAACAGGGCTTCAAATCCCTGCCCCTAAACACACACTTGCCCTGGTAAAGATGGACCATGGCCATGGGAGAGCAGGAATATAAAAATTCAGATTTAAATTCAGACTATATAAACATTACAAGGACAAAGAACAGCGTTAATGCTGCTCTCTATTGACAGATAAAAGCAAAACTCAGGGAATATGACTTGCAATTTTTTTCCCATTTCTTTAAGTGTCTAATACTCTTGGGACACCTCTGGGATGTTACTGTGTCTTTGGGGGCTGTTACTGGAGAAGGTTACAAACCCAGGGAATTTCAGGAATGAGGGAAAGGCTGTGCTGAGCAATGGATTGGAGTTTTTGCTGCCAAGTATCCCACAGAAGATGAGAAAGAAGCAAACAAAGGCCCCTGAGCTAAGGTTTAAGTGCAACAGGGGCTGTTAATTAATGCCTTTAGCATGTCATGAGCCACATTTGCAGAAATGGGAATATCAAGAAGGAATATCATGCACAGCCTGGGTGCAGGCAGCATTTGTACCAGCTGTGGAGAGCTCACTCAAGGATTTAATGTGCAGGGACAGAGGCTCTCTTCTCTCCAGTTCATCAGTTCCACCAGGCCAGGATATCATCCTGCTTGTTATCAGATTGAATGGGATGGGGTTTGGGGTCTGATTGTCCCACTCCACCCCAAGGGCCTGCAGTTTCTTCAGTTTTCATACCGAGTTTGCCTTCACATTCAGTCTTCTCCCATTTTATTATTGTCAGGGTCACCCTGTATGTTTCCATCCATTCTTCAGGGGATGTTATTTCACTAATCTGTGCAGTGTCTGGGGGATCAGGACCCCACATATTCATCACCTCAGACTTTCCTTCCAACTTTTTGGTTTTTCTCCTTCCTGTTTCTGCAGCCACCCAGTTTTCAAAGACAGTCATAACTCAGCTGCTTTCCTGCCTTCTATTTCTTCCTTTAGGTCCTGTTCCCTTTTATTATCATCCTTCAGGAACTGACAAGCAGCTGTTGGGTGGCTGCCTAACACTTCACAAATAATTCTATTTCCCTCCTGTATGTGGTCAGGTTTTCTTCCACAGCTTTCCAGTCATGCCAGCCATCACAAGTGCAACTCTTCTGAGGGTTCAGGACTTGGATGCCTTCCATGGTTTTGTAAGGAATCAGAAATAACACTTGCCATCCTGCCCACTCTTCCCATTTGTTATGCATTTGTGGTTTCAGGTTGCTCAAAGTTTCACCATCAAAGGCATTAACAGAAGTAGGTTAAATTTGAATATGTAGAAGTGGGACTTAACAAAATTTGATGGCAAGGGTCACTGTATTACTTGCTACACTGATGAAGCACACAAAGGAAAATTGAGTTAAAATTGATTTAGGATGATTTACACACAGACTGAAGATACAAAAGGGTAAGGGCAACCCTCCCATTGATCAGAGAGAACCTTTTTACTTTCTAAGCCCCTGATAAAGCTCAGGTGAGCTAGGTCCAACTTAGTCTCAGACTTCATCAACAGTTTTTATCTAAAAGACTTTATTTAGCAGCACTTAATCATCGACTAAGCATTTATGGAGTGAATCAACAGGATTTACTACAGTCACAATAGTGATTTAATTACAGATCTGAGATCCCAGTGTTTATACTATACTTGCTATAGGGATTTAAATCAATTAACACATGCACACAGACAAAGGAAAAAAATTAAAGAAAAATATATGCATGAAGGATTAAATATATAAAGGTATTCCTGTTAAAAAATCCCCTTGAGTTCAGTGAAATACTTCAAATGTCTTGGTATTTCTCAAAAGGTGAGGGTGGAGCCTTGAGGAGTGAGAATTTCATCCCAGGCCTTGCTGTCAGCTTTTGATGACCTCCTATGAGTATGGAAAACCTGAGGGCTGGAGAGCTCCAAGAGATGTCCTGGTCTCTTGTTCTTCATGCTGATCCAGCCCACATTCTTCAGTCCTTTTATCATCTTTCTCTCAAACAGGGAATTTCCAACTTTCCTTTATTTCCTCTCTATCTTCTGGTTACCCCAACATTCTTCAAGGGTCATAAATTTAAGATCCCAGATACCCAATCTTCAACTCCCTTTGGCTTTGTTTATTGAAGCTTGTCAGGGTGAGTTTCAGCAAACCTAAGGTTTGGGTGATTTCATTATCAAAGTAGCAATAAAGATCTGTGAAGAAACTCCCAAGTGCTCACACAGGCTCTGGCAAGATGTAAATTGGGATGATTTCTGGCTGCTCCATCTTCCCTCCCCAGGTCTTATAGAAGATTTCCCCAGGCTGACCTCACAATGATGAAGAAAACCCCAGTCATTTAATAATAAATCAAGACCAAAATTAATTTGTAATAATTGAGGTAATAAATTAATGCCTTGGATTGTAGTCCACTAATTTTAGAATGGGAACCACTTTGCAGATCTCTCTCAGCCTTTCCTTGGCCTATTGCAAGGCCCCACAGGCTGTATAGCAGCTAATTAAAAATGTCACTTAGGGATGCAAACAGGATAAAAGTGCTTTCCAGGAGCAAACTGCTCTCTTCCTGCCCAGAACTCTCATTCTATGCTGCAGCTCCTGTGCTCAGGACAGCACCCAGGACTGTCCTGTGTCCTCAAAATCAGCACTTTAGGATAAGGCACATTAATTGCTGAAGCACAGCCTGAACTTCTTGACTACACAGCACCCTGGGGAGAGATGTGCATTCCCAGCCTGCCCCAGCAGCACCAGGAACTGGGATTTCCCATGGGGCTGAAGCTTTCAACAGCCTGGTGCAGGGTTTGCACAGCAAGGTCACAGTTGATAGACAGACTTGAGGGAGCTTTCTCAAAAGCTTTTTTTACTTTATTCTGATTTGTCCTGTGTTTCTGCATCTCTATTACAGTGACAACTGGCCCCTTTTAGATTAATTTTGGTTAGTCTGGGGCAATTTCCTCAGTCAGTTGGGGCAATTTCCTCTTATAGCTGGGAAGAGTCACTCATTCTCAGGGGAAAACTCACCAGCTTCGGTTCAAATGTTTGTGAGAGACTTTGGGAGGAAGGGAGAAGGGGTAGGTGGCAATGGCCTGGACACACCATTTTTAGCAAGGAGGGAAAACTCCACTGTCCTGCTTTGCTTTGGAAGAGTTGCCCAGCTGGGGTACCTGGAGGGAGGGACAGCAGCTCTGAGCCCAGGCACGAGTGCAGCACTACCATGATCGACCAGGAAAAGGCAAACAACTCCCCTGCTACATTTCCTACAGTTATTAAATACACCACAATAAAGGTAATTTTATTTTGGAAACAAAACTCAGACTTTTTTCCGCTTAAAACTGCCTTATTTTTTTCCCCTCTTTGCATTTTTGTCCAGTTAACACCGTGGATATTTTGCTCCACATTTCCAGTGCACCATGTCCTTGTTTCCAAAGGTTTTTCCCACTCACCTTCAACAATTCTGGGTTACCAAGTAGTCTCCTCTTGGGGTTATCTACAACCCTCCATCTCAGGCTGTGGATATGATTTTCTGAACCTGAGAGAATTTTCAGCCTGATGTGTTCCCAAGAGAAAGTAAAGTATTTTAGGAAACTTTCTCTTTCAAAAACTGTTTTTTATAGGTAGGTTTTGGTTCTCAAAACAATGTCACAGAGATGTTCTGAATGTGTTTTTCTCTTGTTCCACCGATGGGACCAGAGAGGTGGTTGCTTTGGCCAATCATGCTGACCTCTTTGGGAACACCTTATAAAAAGAATTGCAAACCCCAAAATAAAGGCTTCTGCCTCAGTAAAATCAAACCTCACTGTTGTGATTTGAATCCACTCTTCTATTTCATGTCCACTAACAGCATCAGGCAATGAGGAGCACCCCTCACCTCAGAGAGGGGAAGAGCAGTCCAGTATTTGGGGGGCTCCTGGGGGGGTGTCTGGGAAGGGGGAAAGAGATGGGGAGAAGTTCCCTCTCCCTGGAGCACTGGGACCAAACCAGGGAATCCATTCACTTGCCAGGGTGCTTTGCAGGGCTGGTTAGCCCAGGTTTGGCCACCATCAGAGCACTTCAGCAGGGCAAAGGTGAAGTCAAACATTTCCTGCTGACCCAATAAATCAGCAGCTGCACTATTTCCCAGCTATTGCATCATTATTATTTCATGCCTTCCCCCGCTCTGCAGGAAGCCGTGTGACAGGCAATAAATCAGTCCCTGTGGAGTCTGGTGGGGTAAGTCTGCTCCACCCAGACTCTCTCAGAATATTTCCCAAAGGCAGGGCCTGGGGGACAAATCACCTCCCTCCTCCAGAATCATTCCAAAACCACCATGTCCCTGCTGCCAAGAGAAAGGCAGGAACAACCCACTCCTTAACCTCATTTCTCTGTCTGAAGTGAGGATTTCACTGTCTTTGCAAGGTCCCAAGCAATTTCTTAAGTACCTGTGCTCTCCTTCCAGCCCTTTGACCTTGCACTGTTCCTGGCAGCCTCGTGGCTCAGAGAACTGGCCCATGTGGAAGGCAATCCCATTTTTGGCTAGCTGTGGTTCCCAGCAGGATCAGCCCCTTGAAATAGCTCACCCTGGGCTTCATTGGCAGCTGCAGGGAGAGCTCTACAGTGCCCTGCACTGAATCCACCCCCCAGCTGCTCTGAACTCTGTGTGTTTAACCAGCAGCAGGTGGAAATTTCACCTGAAAACCTCATCTCTGCCTGCCCCTGTCACCCTAACCCATCCAAGGCACCTCTGTTGCAGCCAGTGCTGCTTAACTGTTTGCTGCAAAAACCTGAATTGTGTTAAGGGGATAAAAAAAGCCTCAAGAATTCTGAAGAAATTATTCAGATCCAGAGAATAACACAGGTGACCTCTAAGAGTGTGTTTTATATTATTTGGGCATGTTTGTTCTTACTGACAAGGGCACCTGGGGTTTTTTTGTAGTAGTGATTTAGCAAACTGTCATTTAAATATTAAACACAAAGCTCAACCTTTACCAGCATTAATAAAGTTGGGTTTTGCACTCAGACAGCTTTGTTGGTCAACAGCACAGCCCAAAAACCCCAGCTGGAGGAGCCCAGGCTGAAGAAGGCACCCAAATATGTTGATGTTGCATCAACACCCAGGACCCAGCTGTGAAATGCTGGATGCTGGTACCAGTGAAGGGGGATGTTAAACCCCTCCCGGGTTTCCCTGCAGCTGAGGTATTGCTGACAGCAGATTTAATTGCTTTTGTCCTAGCAGGCAGCTAATGAGCATTATGAATAATGCTGTGGGTTTCCAGCCCTCCTGAAGCCATTTGTGGGACCTGACTCATAATTCAGCTGGAATCAAAAGGCTGCCAACCCTGTGTATTACCCTTCTGCTCAGACTTTATGCTTATTATTCAGGCTAGTCTTTGGAATTAGAGGGGGACAATGGGATAGGGAGGTGGTTGTAGCTTTTATTATTTCACTAAAATTTCTCTTGGTTATGTGGCCTGTAATGACCTTCTGTTGTGTTTGCAACTAAACTTATTTATCAAAGGAAAACAGAGGTGAAAAGAAGTCCACCAGGAGGTAACCAGCCTGCTCTATGGAGAGGGCTGGGCTTTGGGTCCATGTCCATGGCTGTGACAGGAATCTGAGGACTCCAGCTCCTTTCATGCTCAGCAGCACTCCTGGGGCATGACCAGGGCATGCAGAGCTCAAAGGCAGAATATGGCCTTTCTGTAGCAGGTAAACTCCCTGTTCAGAAGCTGAGTTACATCCAAAAATTCTCCCTGGAGTCACACTCACCTCCTATGTATTCTCCCTCTTACATTTTTCTCCCCCTGGCTGTTTGCTCTCTGCACCACCCCAGCAGCATTCAGACTCATCACAAGGGGACAGCAAGGGCAGCGTTTTTCACCCAGTTCCCGATCCTCAGCTCTCCAGGCTGACTCAGGGAAAGGCCTGGCTGCCCCAGTGACCTCCTTCCTTTCAGGAGACACTCCTTTTTTTTTAGGGCACATGAGTGCCAAGTGTCTCTCATCACAGATCCCCCGGGGTATGGGATAAATACAGATATAGATACAGACACATAACATAGAATCATGGGATGGTTTGGAAGGGATCTCAAAGATCATCTAGTTCCAACCCCCTGCCATGGGCAGGGACACCTTTCACTGGACCAGGCTGATCAGAGCCACATCCAGCCTGGCCTTGAACACTTCCAGACTGGTTGGAGCCCTGAGCATCCTATGTAGATGGATGGAGCTGGATTGAGCTCTGTACACATCTCTGTATAAACACTGATGTATGCATCTCTTTGCCTGTGTGCACCCCTGTGAATTGATTATGGTGTCATTGCTATCATGAATCTATAATTAAGTCACTGTTATAATAGCAGCTAATCCTATTGAGTCACTTTTTAAATGTTAAATTAGTTGATGATTAAGAGCTCCTAACCCCTTCTGCACCCTTATTCACATACTTTTCACCCCTTACCCTTCTGCATCTCTGGTCTGGGTGTAAATCATCCTAAAGTGACTCTAATCTGATTTTCTTATGTGTGCTTCATCTATGTCCTAAGTAATAGAGTCACCTTTGCCACTGAACTATAATAAAAATTGCACTCTCATAAATTTGTATTAAAATCTGCTTCTTGCCAACTCCTTTGACAGTGCTTCTTTGAGTGGCTCAACTGCTCATCCTCACAGGGCTGTGAAGAGGGAGCAGCTCCAGTACTTTTCCCTCAAATATTCAAATCTCTTCAAACCCTTCCCCAGCTGCTGTTTATATGAGAAACAGGAGAAACAAGGAAATGGAATCATTGGGCAGCTCCCAGAGCTCTGATATCTGGTTTTGGTGAGACTTGGGATGTGTCCCACATTGGGAGTTCTGGGAAGGTGGAAGGGAGAGGTTGTACAGCCCTTGCAGTGAGGGATGATGTGGTTCAGAGCCTTGGAGTGAGGACTGGGGAGGGGTGGAAAAGACAGGAAATTTGTAGTGGGTGTGTGTTACTGATGGCCCAGCATCAATGAGTTATTCGATAGGCACTTAGGAGGAATTTCTGGGCCTTCATCCCTGTGGAAGATTTCAACTTTCCAGACACCAGGTGGGAATATCATTCTGCTAAGATGAGCAGATCTTGGAAATTCCTGACTTTTGTAGGAGATAACTTTTTGTCACAGATACTCACAGAGATGCCCTACTAGACTTGCTCTCTGTGGATAGCAGAGGACTTTTGTGGGATGTGGTGGTTTGTGGCTCCCTTGGCCACAGCGATCATGAAATGGCAGAGTATAAAATTTTCAATGTAATGAGAAAAATATTCAGTGTAATGAGAAAAAAAGACAGCAGAGTTGTTACCTTGGGCTACAGAAGAGCAAATTCTAGGCTATGCAGGGAGCTGTGCTAATGGAATACACTCAGAATTTGCTTCTGAGGGTTTAGGGAGCCCTCAAGTGTAGGTCAGATTTTAGCAACTGCCTTTTATAACCACTGGAGCAAATATTTCCACTTGGATTGAGTCAAGCACATGGAGCAGAAGGCCAGATTGGCTGAACAGGGAATGGAGCTCAAGATGCAAAAGAAATCTCTGGAAGGAAAGTCAGGCTTCACAGGAAGAGCACAGAGCTGTGGGACATATAGGTAGGGAACAGACACAAAAAGCCAAAACTCCATTAGAATTGAAAGAGAAACATCACCCATGGAAAAGAAACAGAGACCCATGTTTACTAAAGGAAATGTATTTTATTGAAAAAAAAAATTACATTTCACTTATACACCATGAAAATACTGAGTTGTGTGTTATTTTTATAAGAAGAGATCAAGACTTGCACAAGAAAACCACATTCTTTATTACAGCATTACTCCACGAGATGACGCTCTGGTGGCATCTGCACTGGGCATTTGCACTAAACAGTAGAGCAGGGCTAAATGTGCTTTGGGCAAAAACCCTAAATATTGGCCTCTTCCAGGTGCTACTGCCCATTGAAGACATGGCACTCATTTGGTCAATACTGAATTATTTCTGACTTAGAGATAAATATCATAGTTTCTCTACTCACATAGGTCCTAGGCAAATTCATAGCTATCCCTCCCCTCCATTTTTTACAATTTTGATTAGTTTTTCACATTCAGCCAGATACAATCATGTAAAAGCAGTGTCTGGGCTGCCAGTCTCCCACCTCCCAGGAAGAAAACAACACTGGAAGGGGATGCACTGCACTAACAAACACTGACAGCAAATGGCAGCATCATTGGATGGTGCTGAATTCTCCAGGGTTTCCTCCCATCACTGCAGCTCCAGCAACAAGCCCCAGTTGCCTCCCCACCAAGGCATGAGATCACCTCTAGAACCTATCAGGCACATGAATGCCCGTGCTGCACCAAATGCAGGACAGGAGTGCCTGCAGGTGCCATCCCAAAGCCATCTCTCATAGCTGTGTCCCAAGGACTGTGCTTTACCACACCTCTGAAAACCCCTTGTGAACTAGAGACATCTGGTATGGAAAGTCTTACCAACCTGTCAATGAAAATGAATACTAATGCCACATAAATTCCCAGGTAACTGCCCTTATTTATTTGTTGATTCAGTGATGTCATTTTTTCCTTGCTTAAAGGGGGCAGTAAAGAAAAGAGCCAGGCCTGCACAATTCTGACACCACACAAGTGCTGTGAAAACAAACTCCATTTTCTCCACATGGATCTCCCTATTATATTCCCTATTAAGAGCACTGATTTATTCAATGCTATTTTCTGCTCTGCAAGGAACAAGTATCACAAAGATCATTAAGAACAGCCACACCGATTTTTTTTAGTACTATAGTATTTTTGCAACACGGGATGGGATGGATTGAGAAGACCAAGCTCTGGCTGCTGAATCACCAGCTCTTCTTCCAAGTACTTCACTCACAAAATTTTCTTTTCTTTACCACTAACTGTGCAGCTCTGCAATTAGGTCCTGCTCACCCAGCACCTCACTGCCAGGAGGAGAGGCAACTCCACTCTCCCTCATCTTGAGCAGCTGCATTGTCCCAGACCCTCTCTACCAGCAGCACAGGCATTTATCTGTTGTCAGGATGAGGAGGTTAAGGGAACTAAAGAAGATTAAAACTTCAGGGGTTTTGACTGGATGAATTCCCCATTGATTTTAGCTCCTTCATGTCCCTTGTTATGGGGAGAGGCAAATCAGGGACAGGAAAGGTGATGGACGAGGAAGGTTAGGGCACAGTTCTGTGGTGTAGCTGAGATGGACAAGTCAGATCTACCACAGCAGCTGATAATTCTCTACCTTTCTTTTCAAAAGCACAGAAGAAGCCAAGCCTGAATCATCTGAATAGTGCACTTCCAGAGTCTCTTGGTTCTCCATGGCCTGCAGAAGAAATCTAAGGGAATTATTTCACTGAGGCCAGGAAAGCAGGGAGCTGTACACCAGGAGCTTTTGGGTGCACAAAGAGTTGTGCTGAACCACAGCCTTGGCACAGCACTGCCCAACAAACCAAACAGCTCCTCACTTGCTCAGAGTAACTCCTCCACATTTCCCCCACAGGAGGATGCAGGCAAAACTCTGCCACCAGCATGGGGATGCTGCACCCACAGATTCCCAGGGGAAGAAAAGCCAGGCACAAGATATCCCCAGCTCTGCTGCTCCCTGCCACAGCCTCCCTCCTCAGCAATTCATTATTCATCTCTCTGACATCTCTCCTGCTAACTTAGCAAAGCAGAAGTGCTTCTTTTTTAACACACCCAGAAATCAGGAACTCTCTGGAGAAAAACTCATGATAATTCTCCTCTACGTTCTGCAGAGGTGATTTATTCACAAGAGTGGCAAGGATGCAGCCACATTTGTGAAAAGGGATGTAACAAGTGATGCTCAGTTTTGCCAAATCACCAACTGCTCCAGCAGGTAAGGACATTTATCATAGGACAATGCTCCAAAACTCCTTTTTGATGCAGATCCTTGTGCTTTTTACAGACACCCTGAAGTTCAACCAAAAAAATTAATCTGGACGGTATTTGGAGAGTTGTGCTTTTCCCCTGGTCTCCCAGCCCTAAGAAAGACTCAGTATGTTTAGGAAGATGAAAACATCCTGCTCTGGTTTTGAACCCTGTGAACAGCTTTGCCTTTTGACTGAATGGGATTTTATTAGTAACTCAGCTCTCCTGAAAGGTATTTATGATTTTGAATTCAGAACAAACAACTAAAATTCTTCATGCTACTACAGCTGACAAACTAGAATGAAAAAAAATCTTTCCTTTTCCCATTTGTCTATTCACCTGTCTGTGCACAGGTTTAGCACAAGCTCTGAATTAGCTTGGTCAGGTCCATACAATGGGAACAAGCCATTTCTATTCCACCTCTTGGCTTGTCCATGCATATGTTGCTATTAAGCATTTTTAAGACCTCCCTGTCTTATTTAATTAAGTAAACAAACCCATCCCCAGTTTTTAACCTAACCTAGATGTATTTGAAACTTCTTTCCAATGCAAAATTTGCAATTATGCCACAAAGCTAACCTAATTTTTAAATGGATAAGGTAGCAATATTTAGGGTTTTCTTTTTAAGTAATGGTTATCTACCATCCTATTGCCTTTCTCTACAATCAAGCATACAAGCCTTACTGCAGGAAGGATACAACTTGTAATGGCCAACCAGAAAAATACACAAACACTAGAAAGCCTACAGTTTCATCAGAAATTAAATCATTTGCAATTACACAGAACTTGACTGTTTTTCTGGCATAGAAGTCATTGAATTACTACATACTCATCAAGGACAATCATTTAAGATGTAAACAGATTAACAGGTCCACCTAGTCAGTACAAAGCACCACACAAACTTTTAAGTACATAGAAAGTTTGCTCATAAATATTTCTTTGTTTAACAATTCAGCACTAAAAAAATATTACTTAAAAAGGCATCTTTTATTAAGTTATTCAGTTTGTCCAGGGCTGGTGGGGTTGTACTATCCCTACTATATTACAGCCACCTGGCTCTCTTTCCAAACCATTTTACTTCTCTGGAAGAAAAGGCTATGTGTGGCTGGGACCCAAAACTTCAGCACAATCTATAAAAATATAATTCTTTAAGACCTTCTGCTCACATCCTGAAGGCCTACTCAGCCAGCCCCCCAAATTCTGCTTCCCACCCCTACCACATTGCAAATAAAGCTTCAACAAACAAACAAACACACACACACACACACACACACACACAGAATACATAAATTACACTCTTCTACACAGAGATTTTTTCTAAACAGCAATGCAACCACGAGGGCAATAGGTAAGTGTGATTTCAGTGGTAACATATGGCACAGCCTTCTCATATTGCTGGTTTTCTCTCTCTGAATAATGTGCTGCCTTATTCACTGCTCTGCACATTGGGGGATTTATTAGCATTATTTGCCCTGTGGAGGCACTGAGTCAGGAACGCGTGCAGATGCATTTAGGAGCATCCCATCTGCCTCGAGGTTCTCTGCTGCCAGAGCAGTAAAAGCACCAAACTGGTGGTACTGGGGCTGTTACCTGGCACTGGGTTCCTGGTGAAGCAGATGGGAGTTCTCCTTGGCTGTTGAATGGCACACCAATTCCTCCCTTCTAGGAAATGGCGAGAACTAGCTGGGTCTCTCCTGAAGCAGTGCCCTGACAGCAGCAGCCCCTTTGCTCCTCCACTGGTTGATTGAACCTCAGGGATTTACCTGATATCTGCTCCTGCATGCATGTATAAAGTCACTGGTTTACTCATTTATTGATAATAACACACTTCCAAGAGATTTCGTTTATTTGAAAGAGCTATTTCTGGGCTACGGTTGAACATCTCAAAGCTTAGTTTCCATGGCTGACAAATGTCTTTAATGGACATGTTTTAGAAAGCTACAGAACTGCTCAGCAGGCTCTCACTTACCAGGAACATGAAGAACCTGTGCTTTCAGGAAGAACAGCACTCTGGCTATCTAATCCTGGCATTCTCAACAGGAGTGGAATGACTGCGGTCAATAAACCAGTAAGGCAGCAAGGGGCTAAAGGGATGTGCTTCCCTTCATGATGAAATATTTTAGTACCAGAGTGACCAAAATTTGTAACAGCTTTTAAAAGCATTATTCAATTGGACAAGAACTTTTACTTGGGAGAGGTGGTTTTCTTCATTATAAATATAAACCAAACCTCTCCAGGACACAAGTGCAATGACACAACGCTTTCTGCTCTCCTTAACCTGGATCCCTGCTCTCCTCCTGCTGCAAACCACCACCCTGGCAGGGACACTGCTGAGTGCTGGCAGAAGCTCTTGTTCCCACATGAGGAACATTTGTTTCCCACTCTAGAGCCCTCTGTGCTCTACCCTACACAGCAAAGGTAAAAATTCAGTGGAGTGCAGTTAAACGCTGCTCAAGAAAGAGATCTCAAAATGAGTTATGGTTCTTATTCCAAGATTCTCTTCTCACCTTGTTTGCAGGAAAAAAGAGCACAACACAATGAGGTTCACATAACAAGTAAGAGGAATGCAAGGAAGTGGTGCAGAATGCCAGCAATTTTCTTCCAGTGAAACGTCTTTAAGAAAAATAAAAATTAAGACGACAAGCATGTTACTCACTTCCACATCCATATTGTACAGTAAGATGATTGCAGGCCATAAATGTGCTCCCTTCCATTAACTACCCTTTCTCTATCCTAGGACATAACTAAGGAAACATTTAATTACATCCACTTTATTCAGCAAGACTATCAAACCATTCTTGTGCTGTTTAATTCTGAAATGATTAACATATTTAAAAATAGGATCTAACAATTTATGTGTGCACAGTATAATAAATGTAGATGCTTTTATTACATTCTTCCTTGCCACATATTTAAAAATAAAATTAATCAATACAATCACCATAACAGTTTCAGACAAAAAATTAACACCATCCAATCAAGACACAGTTAAGATACTCAAAAGGCAGTATGAGTAGCTGGAAACCTTGGTCCTCTAATTCTTTTGTATAACACATGGATTATAGGTTTCTCCCCACTTGAGATAAAAATCAGCACACAAACATTAATAATTCATACTGCAGGTTTCTGAAGTGTTTCTATTGAGTGTGAATAGCACTGATTTTAGCACAATGTCTTTATGCACATCTCAATTCTCTGCATGTAGAGACTAATCCAGGCCCAGAGCAGACTGTTTGTATACAACTTTTGGTCTCTCCTGCACAGGTGGCTCCAAGAATGAGCAAGTGGACTTGAGCAGTGGCCACAGGCACTGCAAATCACTCTGGGAAAAGGGGATCCAACACCAGTTAATTCCAGAATGGAGAAAGAATGTTAGGGAAGTCGAGTGGACACAAACACAAAGCATTCACCTCTCCCATGCCTCCATGTGCTGCAGCATGAGAAGCCTCATGTGCCTCTGACCTCACACAGGTGGCAGTGACTCCACCAGCCCCCAGCTGGTGAGTGCTGGACTGCTGGGTTGCACCTTTCATGCTTGCAGGATGGCCAGGGAAGATTATCCACACTACAGACTCCACTCTCTGGGCTAAAGTGCTTGTTCTCCTGCCACCAATTAGGACCTAAGCTAGTTTAGATTAACCTCTTATGTTTAACTAAAGGTTTGCAAGTGAATCAGACAATGCTGGTCAGTCTCCTCCAAGCCCCTAAATAAATACTGGGCACTGTCTGACTGAGACACTTTCCAGCTGCATCAGACAGACAGCAGGAACTCAGAAAAAGATACAGGTATTATATGCAAGAGGAGAGGAGGGAATGAAATATTAGACAGGACTGTGCTGAGTCTCTGAATTTTGTTCTACACATGAGCTTTGTGTAACTGTAAACAAATAAAAATGTGTACCTTGACATTCAAAAATACCTGTTAGCCTGCTGTGGCTAAAGAACATTAGCTACAGAATACATTTACAGATAATTTCTGATGTTTGTTCCTGGCAAGAGATGTTAAGCCCAATTCTTCACTGAAGACATAAACCTGACCTAATTTAGATCAGGTCAGTGGGAGTTTAAGACAGGTATCACATGAGCAACCCTCAGGGACTCGAGCAGATGAAGCCAGCAGCCCATTGCTACAGGATCCAGCTACTGTGAAATAGGAACTTTTGCAAATTGAGCACATTAGTATGAATATTCTTTCCTTGTTTTTTTTAACATGGGTATGTCAGACTCTAAGGAAGGTATGAATTACTGAATGGATCCATTCTCTGAGGAACTGGGGAAAGATTACACCTGACAGATATAAACTGCTCCAACAAACATATCACTTTGTCTTTTATGTCAGGATCACAGCTCATCATGCTCTACAATTAAAACCCTATTTGCAAGGTAGCTCCAAATCCCAAATTCCAAGCTTCTTTATTTCAGAGAAATAGCCCTTGCCTTTATCTTAATCCTCTTGTGAAGTCTGTTTATTCTAATGGCAAAATAAAATTGTGTTGTCTCACACTTACTAAAAGGGCATTGACCATTGTCTGTACAGGCAGGGAAGTTCAGGATGTTGATCCCTTCTTCATAAGTGGACGGCAGGGATTATACACTTCCACATGGAATACTCTAGTTTTACAAGATTAATAAACTCATAGTTATGTTTGGAATATGGCATGCACCACTTGGTTAATCAATGTCAGAAACAGTTAAAATACTTTTCAACTGTTGAAACATATCACCAGTATTTAAGTATCTTTTTAGAAAGCAAGTATCTCAAAAGAGGTAATTAATTGTCTTCCTGGCACAGCTGCCCAAGCAAACAGCAGCTTATCTAAAAAGGGGAGGAAATATTAGTATGAGTATTTTTCAGTCCATCTGGAAGTTTGTGCTGCAGGGAGAACAAAATTTAAAAATCCAGCACTGCAAAAAAGGCAGTTCAGTGTGCTCAGAGAATCATGGCATGGCTGAGGTTGGAAGGGACCTCTGAAGAACCTCTGCTTCCACCTCTGAGCAAGCAGGGCCAAGCACAGCAGGGCCATTCTCAGTCAGCATCTGAGTATCTCCAAGAACAGAGACTCCAAAACCTCTCTGGGCAACCTGTGCCAGTGTCTGACCACCTTCACAGTGAATTATATTCTTCTAATGTTTAAATGGATTTTTATTTCAGTTCGTGCTACTGGCTATTTATCACTTCTGTGGGCACCACTGAGAAGAGCCTGGTTCCCTCTCCACTGCTTTCCATCAGACACTTGTACACACTGGCAAGGTAGTTCACATCTTTTTACAGGTTGGGTACCAGCCATGAGCTCGTATCTCTGTTACTGATTCCTAATTTTAGCAACTGTTCACAACACCAGAATTATTATTGCTAGAAAGTTATTTCATTACAGTAGCTACTAAAACCTGTGGCAGTAGAGTCACATTTTGTAGATAAACTCCTGCTGACTTTTTTCCCCTTAAATTCTCAAGTAATATGGTTTTTTTCATTTTCAATGCCAAATGCAGTAGAGGAAATCAATCAGAAATGCAATTTTCATCCCCTTATGCAGTCTGAGACAAGTAAAGCTCATCAAGTCAATCTGGATTTAACATCACACTATACATTATCTTGGGACAAGCAAGAACATATACAGATCCCATACAGAAATCCTATGGAAGTGTGAGTGGCCAGTACTTGTCAGTAGATCTGCCCTGCTGCTTTAGCATGTGGCTGTGATCTACAGGATACTGAAATGATTAAAAATCCCATTCTGAAGCCTTATCAAGCAGAACTGTGCATTAATAATAACATTGTAATGTATTTCTGTAATCTCTAACTGCTTGCAGAGACATTATGAAAAAGTTAATTTTCCTGTTTCACTGCATTTGGTAAACACATGTAACTGACCAGATCTTACTAAACCAAAAATACTACTTTTGCCACTTTGCTTCATTGCTAAGGCTGCCAGCAGTGCTCACTAATGTTCAATGAAGTACCCATGTAGTTTGTAAGTAAATCCACCCACAATGAACAAACCAAGGCAGCCAACTTCCAGGGTTAGAGCTGCTTCCTCTTTTGCCCTTAATTAAAAGAGAATCAAACCTGGCCTCAGAGGCCACATTTCTAACCACTGCTACTAAATAAAGGCATGATCTTGTTAATGAAGATGTTTCTGGAGCAGTTTTTGGAGGTAAATCACGTGGGCACCCACGGACATGAGAAATCAGCAGCCGGAACCTGTGACAATGGAAACCGTGCAGCTGTTCATGGACAAGAAACAGGAGCAGAGATCAGCAACATGAATGACACCTCAAGGTCACTTCAGAGTACTGAACATGCCAAACATCTTCAAAGTACTCCTACACACAACCAGAACTGTGTGTGTAGCTTTAACCCTGCTTAGTTTCATAGCAGCTGAGATACTGAATTACCAGAGGAGGTAACCAGGTACCTCCAGGAAAAGGGAGCATGGAGCCAGCTCCATTGGCACTAGATGCCATCTTGAAATACATTTTCCAGTCAGTCAAGCATTCCATTAGCAAATTCACATCTACAGTCTTTGGCAAGGCAGGAACATTGCTCTCTTGCCCTGGGTAATCACAGAGACTAAAGTGAATCTGACAGACATTGGGATACCTGGGTATATGCTTCAATGCACACTAACTGTTCTGTTTTTAAAACTGAGCAAGGCCAGCACATATGTTTGAGAGTGGTATCTGCCTATGCTGGGCACTATTTCATGAAAGTCAGGTTTCTGTCACAGATCTAAGGCAAATATTACAATTTACAGGAAAGAAATGAGGACATCAATACATTGTGCGTTATTGGAGACGTGGAGCCTTTATAACACGGTGGCTTTCACTATGATCTCTGGGTTTTCTATGTCCTTTTTGCTTTGGACCATTCTCAGTTCCAGCTGGGCTGAGTTTGGTTTGTTTCCTTCTCCAGCTTGCACTATAAAGATGACATCAGAATGTCATTAAAAACAGCAGTACAAAAAGAAACAAGTTACATTGTTCTGTTACCCCAGTATTTTCTCTACCTTCCTCCCTTTCCCATTCTCCCTTTACTGCTCCCTGCTAAAGGTTTCCAAGGTGGGAAATCCAGGTCAGCACTGTGATTTCCTATCACCACTATTCCACACCTCTCTCCAAGAAGGAAACATAGCTCTGCTGTTAATTAGGACGTCACACAGACATGCTCAGAGAACCCACAGATTTCCTTAAGTACTGAAAGATGGGAACTCCAAGGGGAGAGAGGCTGAAAAAACCTGCTCCTTACATGGGCCAACACAGCAAAGAAACTATTATAAGTTGATAAACCCCTCTCAGTGCTAAACACACACTCAGAGGGGCAGTGGGTGAGCTACACCGAAGCAGGAGCTCTTTGGCACACCAAACTCAGCATCTCCTCAAGTTCTGCTGGATGTGCAGAGCTGAGTCAGGCACAGTCAGCACGACTGTCACCCACCACAAGCTCAACAGTGACATCTGCAGTCGGCTCTCGTCAAAAATGGGCTGTGAGGACAAAGCAGGAACATGCAGACAAAACTACCAAGCTCTCATTCTGGAAACTCTCTGCCTGCTTCTGCAGTGAGGGGATGCCTTTAGTCAGGAAAGATAAAACTTGAATATTTCTTCTGATGTTAATCCAGACAGAACACAGGAACGAGGTCTGGATGAATTTACCTTTTGCACTCTTAATGGTCCTTTGCAGAACATGCTGCATGGCTGACACAGTCTTTTCACAAGCCACCTGCATCAACACAACATATTCAGGGTTTAGTAAAACTTCAGCTACCTACTTTAATATTGCTTAATATTAATTATTATTACTTAGTATTATTTTCAAAATACTGCCATTAAAAGGAAAACCTGACTGACAAAACAAACATGATGACAACTATGCAATGCAGAGTTTGGGAAAAAAAGAAATTATTTTTACTTAATTCTCCCCAAACAGGTATTAGAAATCATAACTGTATTAAGGAGTCTGTGTCCTTAAGGGAAAGAAACTGAAAAATGGATTTGAGAAATTATTTTCAGTGTTATGAAGTGAGGATAAAAAAAGGTAATAAACATGCACACATGCAGTCTGTCTCTCTAGAAAGAACATCTTATTTAGAAAAATTACAAAACTGATCTAACTGAAATATGACTGTTCAATGTCCCTTCCCTTTTGGCAAAAGGGAAACTCTGTGGCTTTTTCTCTGAGGTAAGGGAAAAAAGCCAAAACAGAAGACAGTATTTAAATAATGTCACAGCTTTTAAAAAAACTCAAGAGAACAAGGTCCAATCTTGCAGAGAGATGAGCAACTTCTCTCCCACCTTCAAATTGTTTGGGTGCTTGTGTGTCCATGCCAGAAGCATAGCAGCAAACAAGTCTCCTGTTCCAACAAAGACAGCATCCACTTTTGGAGACTCCACTCGAATTCTCTGTGTTATCCTGGTACCATCTGCTTTAGCTACAACACAGATCCACAGTTAAGTGACAGACCCAGCAACTAATACAATATCAATCACTAGAATTTAAAAAGAAACTTTTTTCAAAATCATCATCAGATTTGAATTCCTTTGCTGTTTGGAACATAAAAGGAGTATTGTAAACTTTTTACCAGCTCTTTTAAAAGGTACAGCCTTCCAAAACTTGGCTACCTTGTGATAGCATTTACAACTTCTATAGTGTACATACTTCATTTAAGAGGGAGGAGGGAGCTACCACCTTCATTTTGCATCCCTCCTAAATGTGCCCTTCTCAGGTGGAAACATTGTGTGACAATGAACACAGTGAATCCTGGTGACAGTACAGAAGGGGATATATACAGAGGAGAAGCAGAAGAATATTTTACAACCTGAAGGCTATTTTACAGCCTATCAAGCAAGGAACAACCTCCTAACAGGACAGTGTGACTTTTCAGAAAAGCATTCAAATGTGCCAAGTTCCTGTTTTAAATCCTTACTACCAGGG
>VWYI01044716.1:41163-53121 GCA_013399455.1 Anthoscopus minutus | reverse complement strand
AAAGTATTTGTTTACCCATTTGTTTGTTTGCTGTACTGAAATCAAGCTTTCCATCATTATTAACATGAACAGAAGCCTTTGGAGATTTTATTGCCAGAATAAGGAATGTCTCCTCTGATCTTTCCTCTAACAGATTTTAGATCTAGCCCCTCTGGAAACAGAAAGTACATAGTAATGAAATATTGGAGATTATTTTCATTGTGAAGTTACCAGAGTCAGGTATGGATTTCTGCATTTCCTGGTCATGCATTTCTGGAAAAACATGAACCTTTTATTATCTGTTTTAACCTGACAGTTTACAGTGGTTTATACAAGGATTTCCATAGATGTTGAGCATTAGGATGCATTGGCTTCTTAGGTTTATCTTTAACTGAATGTGCCTCCAGTCTCAACAAAAAAGGACTGGGGTGAAACACTGAAAAGAAGCTGTTAATCCAGCTGGGCAGATGTACCCAACGGAGAGAGAAATGTACTGTCACAAAGAGATAAAGGATGCACATAATCATCTGTCTGCAGCTAGGTACACTCACCAAGGACTCTTGCTTTGGAAATTAAGATACAGACAGCATCCATTTTCTGTAAAAGATGATAGAAGATTTTCCTTTTGCTGTTTGCCAAATGGACACCCACCTTCACCCACAGCCAGCTCACACTGCGTTGAATCGAGGCTTGATGCAGACATGGAAACAATCAAGGGGAGCTGCAAACATCACAGCCCATTTCAAAAGCATTCCTTTTCCAGGCCATCAGCTGCAACAGCAGCACAGGAAGCCTTCCCTGATTTTACTACTACTGAGCAGCAATTTGATGGTGTTTATGCATGGCAGGACCCCACGAGCGAGGAGACCCGCAGCTCTGGAGCACCAGAAGTGACGTTCAGAGAAAGTGTACAATTGACAATGGAGCTGTTCACAGCACCATGGCTGCAAGCCCATCAAGCATCCCCTCTATCATGTTTATTGCTCATTATTCAGCTTTAAAGGGGCTTTCTTATCCTGCACAATTTCACTGATATATATGCTTTTCTGCTATTTTCCTGTTCAGCAAATGAACATCAGGTTTGACAGACATCAGTGGGTCTAAGGGTTCATGGGTTACATTTATCTTAAAACAATGCTACAAGGCTTATCTAATGCTTCAGCACAGGCTGTCAAACATGTTTGTCCTCCCCATTACACTAACTAAAGCTGTTGTGTCACTGGGCTCTTCGTGTCCCCTTTTCAGGTCTGCTAAGGAAGGGTCCCTTTATACTTTCACAGTACATCTGATACTGAAACCACGCAGAGAGACAAATCTTATGTGTGGCCTCCAGGTGAGCCTGTAACACCATAAATATAATGTTTACCTCAAATCTCACCCTCTTTCACTTGTGTCCTCTGACAATGCAGCACTAGTCCTAGATTTTACAGTAATTGCCATGGCAAATAGACATCAAACACAGAAAAAGGGTTTCGCTTGATCCTGTGAGAATGCAAGGTGGGGAATCTGAAAACCATTATTAAAAGATTAAGATCTGCAAACAAAAAATCTCAATAGCAGTAGTTAAAATACAGAAGAATTTCCCAAGGACTTCCAAAATGCATTAATGAATAAAGTTTCCTCAGCATGTTGAGTTGATGATGTCAAAATACTTTCTATTTTAATAGTAACTCAGAAAGGTACTAAAAAGTAGCTCCTAAATGTAGATTTTGGAGAGTCCAAATAACTTTCTTTAAAATTTTCAAAGACAGCTTTTGAAGGAACCCTTTGGACCATTAATGTTTATTTTCAATACATCATGAAACAATAGAGGAATTGAGGATATTTTAAAAGGGCAAATAAGACAACCTGGCTAATTACAGGGCTGTCACATTGATATTGATCCTAAGCAAAAGAGCTACCTGGTGCAGGACTTGATTAATAAATTAAAAGAGGAAAGTATAATTAATGCCAATCAACATGAGTTTACATCAAGCCAAACTGGTGGGTTTTATGATGAAATAACAAGTTTAGTTAAAAATAGAATCATGGAGAGGTCATATTTTAGATCTCTTTATGGTATTGATTTGGCATTGCCTTATTTATCTATTAATTTATTAAATAAGAAACTGTGGTGACAAAAATGTAGCATAACTCATATCAATAAAATTATGTGACTGACAGGTCTGCAAACACACTACAAACAGACATAGATCACTAAGAATGTAGGGGGATTTTGGATCCCCACAAGTTATTTGCATCAAAAAACAGAAAAGAAACCCCAGAGTGGTACAAGCCACCTTATAACCCAACCATAAACAAGTGCTTTGATCCTAAATATGGCTACATATATAGTATTACCTCTGAGAATAATCACTTCTTCTAGGTTATAACCTCAAACAGTCTCTGGAAGAAAAAAAGAAAGAGAAAGAATGAGAGACAGAAGTATCAAGTTTTCAGCTTGATTTTCTACTTTAAAGGCCAAATACCATCACTGGGCACAGAAAGAAGGGAGATTGCATTAATATTGTGCTTGGAAATTGCACTGCTGAATTTGGAGCACTCCCAGCACTGGTACACAAAGAACAACCCTGGAGACTTAGAGCAGAAGTCACAGGAATGATGTGAGCATTAGAAAACGTTCTTCTTTGTGAGGTACTTGAGCATGCAGTAGAATAGCTTTTGCCAAAGAAATCAGACATGACCATACTATAGTCCTTAGGTACTTGTTTAAGGACAAAATTTCATTACAGACAGCTTTTCAGACCAGATGAAGATGAAATTTCCATTTCAATGACATTAGGCTAGAAAGGTTAGACCAGCAATTAGATAAAACTCAAAAAATAGCAACATATTGTGTATGGATTCTTTCCTTTCCTCTCTGGTCTTGCCCTTAGACCAATGAACCTTTAAACTCCGCACAGTTGTGCTGGGAGGTGAACATGTTCTCTCCCAAAACTAGTTCAAAACTGATTAGGTGGTGCAATCTCTCATGACATGGGAGAAAAGGATTTTAAAGCTCATAGGCAGAACAGAGAATGTGCTTTTGATTCTTCTGTACCTCAGATAATGCTCTAACCACACATCTACAGGGCAAAAGCTATCACTGGTCATGATGCTATGATTTGATGAGAAAGGAAACAATGTTACTACATTTGATGTGGAACAATCAGTTATCAGAGAATATCCCCATCAGCCATGTTCTAAAAGTATATGCAGGCAATTTAGACAAAGAAAGCAGAAATATTTATCTTTTGGTACTCGAATATGCACTGAACAGGCCCCAGCTTCTCCTCCTCCTACTGATCCACTTTTGGTTACTTTCTGAAGAAAGACTTCAGGCTCCTGAAAACTGTGCAGTTCAGTAAGGAAATTATTTGCAGAATTGAGACAACTTTGGACTTGGTATTTGAGAAATAATTTTCAGGACATCAGGAATTCAACTTCAAAATCAAGATGCACTTCATTGCTGTTCTAGGTCTTTTTCAGAATTCCTTATGTGCCATCATAGGTGCAATCTTTACCTTGTAATCAATGCACTTGGAAGAAAAAACTTAATAGAAAATCCATATGTCTTTTCATACAGATTTGAACATTGCTCTCTCTGATCATTATGATTTTCAAAAAAAGGAGCATAAAATAAATGTGCATTAATACAATGATCTATAATTAGGAATCTTTACATAAATATACCCAGTACACAACTTCCCGTAAATCTGAAAATGAAAATTTTAATTCTATATTTTCACTTTTCTCTTTTAAAAAAAATTGAACTTCACAAACAGAACTCACATATAATTCTTCCTACATCAGTGCAAGTTTAGACAGAGAAGACAATCCAGTAACACCCAGCAGGGGTCTTGAAAGTCCTGAAGAATATCATATAGACCAGAATTTCCTACCTGAGCTTCACAATTCTTTCCTTTTACATTTTAGTTAGACCGTTAGCTTTATTTAAATGGGTTTTTTTGATTGCATCTATAAAATATTGAAGTTTAATATATGCAGCATCATTATCCTACATTTTGAAAAGCATAAAATCATATGAAAGTAATAACTTCCTTGACACACAAGAGGATTAATGTGTATCAATTGAATTTTTCTGTGGTCTATGAACTCACATTTCATGGAGTCACCAAATTTATAGATGGAGAGAATCCCTCATCTAGTTTGAACTTTATAGAAGCTTAACATAGAAACATGAGAGATGTGTGCTTCTAGAATCACCTTTGCAAATTAAATTTCAAGATGGAGATCATTAGTGAGTGTACTTGCAGGAGTGATCATTTTTAAATAATGCTAAGATTTTATTTAGCACATGAGTTTGGTATTTTCTCTTTTGCTTCAGAAAACTAAATTGCAGTGCATGTTACAGAAAAGAGCTTTTTAAAAAACTGTTTAGCAGCATAGAAGCTAAAGGATGATCATTTGTGTCATCAGCAAATCAGTAGCTTCTATACTTGTATGACTCAAAATTTCCATGAAAAAATGTTCTGCTAAAGGCAAAAACACTTAACATTTATTATCAGTAGCATCTTTCAGTAAATCCTTTGTATTTGTAGAAAAAACAACAGTACCTAGCCCCATTATCACACAGCCCTTTTGGGTTACCTCCATGATCCTGATGCCGCCTATCTGTAAGGCACAGTGGCACACAAAGACTTCTTAAAACATGATCATGCAGACTGCTTCACACTTTTTGAAACAGATTTTTAAATAGTTAATTCTGAATTTTTCTCCAGTACTTATGTGGAAAGCCAGCTGGATTCCAATAGTCATGTTGTTCCACTACTGTCTTTCAGCATGTCAACAAGAGTACAGTTTCATTTGTCTACAAATCCTTAGCTAAATGTTCCTTAGTTGATTTTGATCTATGGACATGATTTTCTGAGCCTGAGAGAGTTTTCAGCCTGACAGTGGCTGATCTGTTCCCAAGGGAAAGTCTTTTGGGAAACTTTTTCTTTCAAGGACTGTTTTTTATAAGTAGGTTTTGGTTCTCAAAACAATGTCACACAGGTGTTCTGAATGTGTTTTTCTCTTATTCCACCAATGGGACCAGAAAGGTGGCTCCTTTGGCCAATCGTGTTATCTTGTATCAGAACACCTTATAAAAAGGTTACAAAGCCCCAAATAAAGGCTTCTGCCTCATTGGGATCAAACCTCACTGTTGTGATTTGAGGCCACTCTTCTATTTCTTGTCCACTAGCGACATTGATCAAATAAAATTAAACCAAGGGAATGTTGAGGCAAACTAAACTACCCACAGGCAATTTTTAAAATTTTCCATTTTGAAAACATTTGCAAATATATATGGGTATAATTAAAACTCACATCCAGTACAACAGCAGAAAATGATGCCTAAAGAAGAGCAGGGCCTATGATTCTGTGTGAAGGTCCCTGTCACAGACAGGCTGCAATGTCACCCCCAGCAAACACGACAGCAGTCAAGCATGTTATCTGTCTGGGAGTCTTAGGGGCAATAAAATAGGCTGCATCCTCCCATTCTTCTTCAAGGGTGTATAAATGCTCACTTTGCTAATAAAAATCAGAATTCCTTCATATTCACCCCACCCGCCCGGGAGACTTCGTTCTGCATGAAGCATGATCAGTCCTGGTCAGATCTACCCAGGCTGACCTCTTGTTCCTGTTCTGTCAGTGTGGATACACAAGAAAACACCACATGCTCATTCTGCCCTCAACTGCTACTTCTGAACCAGAGAATAAAGGAAAAGGAAAAGCTGGAAAGGAGTTTTTAACAGGGATATGTACTGATAGGACAAAGGAAAATGGTATTAAACCAAAAGAGGGAAGGTTTAGGTTACAAATCAGGAAAAAATTCTTCATGGTGAGGGTGGTGAGGCACAGGCTGCCCAGAGAAGTTGTGGATGCCCCATCCCTAGCAGTTTTCAAGGCCAGGCTGGATGTAGCTCTGAGCAGCCTGGTCTGGTTGGAGGTGTCCCTGCCCAAGTCAGAACTAGAACTAGAACTAGATGATGTTTAAGGTCCCTTCCAACTCAAATCATTCTATGAATCTGTGAAAGTATGCAAAACAGAAAACAAACAAATAAATAAGTAGATCAACCTTGCAACATTTTCTAGATCTTTACAAAGTACAAACTCTGCCAATCTTAGCTATAAGAGAAAGTATGAACCAAAATGTAGTCCCTGGCCTAGTCCTTGGCTGTGTGACAGACCACTCCTTAGCACAAGAGGGAATTTAGTGAGTCTTTCAAACAGCAAAACCACACACAGAGCCAGCCAACTAACCTGCAATTTAGGTATTCCCATAAGTTCTTGTCAGTGTGCACAAGTAGTGTTATCACCTATAATTGACTAGAGGACTTCAATTATGCTGGTAAATTTAGCAATAATTACACGTCTTTGCCACTATTCAGGAATTACCTCTCAGGGCATGGAATCTGTTTATACTCACTTCCAACACATTCAGCCTTCACATGTTTGCTCAGCTACATGAGTTCAACCAACCATAACAATCTCATTCATTACATGAATTGCTGTTCTCCAGGAAACAGCATCCTGAACCACACCTTGGTTTCTCAAAGAAACCAGTATATCTAAATGACAATTTGTTTAGCACAGGAAGAAAAGCACGTGTCTTCTGACATAGCAGAACTCACGGAAAAAATTAATTTCCACTGGCATAGGAAATGGGTTTTGTGGTGGATAGAGTGGATGCTCAGAGAAATCCAGGATCATCTTAAACTTGTTCCTCTCTTCATAATGCTCGTTATCTCTCAACCTCAACCTTCCTGTTTGCTCCTTCAAGAGAATGTTTTTAAGCCCACGAGCTCATATAATTCCCTTCTGGGAGAACAGTGAGGAAAATGAGCCATTCTTGACAAGTATCAAAAGGCATCACTTTAGGAAAGCTCTCATCTACCACAGTGGCAAAACAAGAGCTTTAGAAGAATAGAGCAGACTGGGCCACATGATTCACCATTTTTCCCCACACAAATGTAGAATGACTTGCAGTACCATTCCACTGCTGCTCATAATTTTGCCTCTTTTTAGGCCACATATTAGCAAGAGCTCTAGGAGGAATTTTGTCCTGTTGTACCCTCCCTCCTTACCTAGCAGATATCTTAGGTCTTCCTTTGTGCACATCCCCTAAACCACAGGTAAGGGAAAGCGGTAACACAGCACCTGGCACAGAATGTGATGCATCATGCAAAGGGAAGGCTGAAATAGGGTCAGTTCATAAAAAAAGACAGTGCTTACTCATGATACACAGATGGTGAAGCAGAACTCCAGGTAAAAGCTTTTCACATCACTGTGTCAAACCAAGCCTTGGATGGGCTATCCTTGCCCATTGCTACCTTCACCCTCCAGTTTTTTCTTTTTAAAGGAACAGATTAAATCATTAAAACTAAGGCAAATTCCTGACATTAGTCCTACAAAATTTAATATATATATTATACTTTTTAATATAAAAGCTTTGCAGAATAAAACCTTATAAAGTTTTCTGTATGGCAAACAAAACAAAAACTTGCTTCTGACACAATAAAAGAAATCCATTTAACAGTGTAATTAAGATAAGCCAAGAACACTTGCAATGTGGGAAATTGTTTCTCATAGTATCTGCACCTCTGGAAATTAACTCCTTCTTCTTTTAAACCTTCTTTGTCCACATCAAACACTTGTCATGGAGTTCTGTAGCTGCTCTCTTAGGAAACAACCACCTCTGCAAGACCAGATTTCTGTCTGAAGGTTAATTAGTTTAATGCAGGAAATGGTCTAGAGGAGTTGGGGATTTCTTCTACAAATAAATGAGTTAGAGGCTTGAATTTGGTAAGTATTGCCTGAGAAATTGTGGCTGTTGGATGTGACGCTTTGAACAACAGAGCATCACTATACAAAAGGAGAAACAATAGCATTCACAAGTCCTACCTGAGTTAGCAATTTGTTAAGTTTTTTATTAAACACTTAAAAACACTGGAATAGCCTCATTTGGGGGTGGAATTGCTTCCTGCTTACTTTTGTTACACTCTATTTTGTTCAGTACAAACCTAATGTGAACCAGAATGTAGTGAAGGTTGGGATTCGTGAACGAGCTACAGAGATTGATGTCTTGTTGAAACACAGATGCTTCAGTGAGAGGATTTTTCATCAGGGCATATCAAACCACATTATTTTAATATGCCTTTGACAATAATAGTATACAAGAGAGTAAAGAGAATTTGTATTTGCTGCATATTGTTTTTCATAGTCAAGATTATCACATAGATTTAAGATTGTAAGACACTGATCTCTGAAGATCATAACCCTAAAACCACAGCTTATTTGGGCGCCACAAACCTAATTACCCCAAATCGTGTCACTTATGGAAACACTTATGTAGAAGATTATTTTCAAGTTGGCAATTTAGGTCTCAATCAGGATGTGATTTGCATTCCTTCTTTAATTTATGGAGTTTGCATTTCTTCCTTATCTTACCCTAATATATTTTCTCCCTAGCCCATGGTTGATTTTCAAGAGCTGTAAGCTAAAAGTCATCATAGAAACAATCCGGTTGATATAGGAATAAAAGTTAACTCACTTTGCATCAAAAAGATAACAGAAGAGGCAACTGGATGCACACAGGGTGTAACAAGTAGAAAGGTCACTTTTTTGAATGCCTTACAAAAAAAAGATACAACTTTAAGGGGGTATCATATAGGCTTGATGAAAACATTTCACATACAAACCCGTATTTCTGATTGTCTCAGTAGCCTGGGCTACTTGGACAGTTTCCCAGGGATTTCCTGCTTTTTTAAGGCGATCTCATCCTGAAGCACAGCATTTACATAAGTTACCTACATGATAAATGAGATAAAGTAAAACACATGGAGGAAGCCTTGATACCACAGGCATTATTCAGGAGAAAACACCAAGTTTATTATGGAAAGATTAACAACAAAGCTTTTCCACCTTTTGATATAAAACCTATTTTTAACCCACAAGGAAAAATTGTTTGAACATACATACTAGAAAAGTTGAATCTTAGAAAGAAAATCCAGAAAAAATAGACATATATACACCATATACTAAGTACAATCTAGTTTTAGAAACTTAGACTAAATGCAGTCCATAGTTAAATGCATCACCTGGCAACAATGGCTGTTGGCAACGCTCCTAACCAAAGTATGGGCTGCTGACAGAAAGCTACAGATAACTTCAGACTATTTTACAATTTTTAAACAGAATATAAATTCTGTTCTCACTGTTTTAGGCCATTAGAATTACCACAAAAGATCAGTGCTTAGAGGTGAATAGACTTTTTGTAAAATTTACTTCTTTTTAACCATTTCAGCCAAACACAGCTTAAATTCTTGTTATAAAAAAGAGCAATGCAAGTTTGTATCTTTCAAGAAAGGTTAAGACTCAATAAAAACCCCTCAAATCTACAACTGCATTTGGTACAAAGCTGGTTAAAGTGTAACTGCATTTGCTGCATACTAACAAGTCTCTACTTCCCATTTTGAATCACTTCATTAAAAATATCTTTATTGTTCAGTGGAACTGCAATAATAAAAAAAAAACCCACAGAAGTTATTTAGTAGAATAGAACACATTGCTTAAAAACTAAATAACAGAGAGGCTGCTTGTAATGCTGATATATACCAAAGAGTCAGAAATACCACCTAAAGTAATTTGGATGTAATTTCCATTATTATTTTGTTATTCTACAAAATATTTTTCATTACTCATGTAATAAGTTGAGCTAATTCCAACACAATTACAGTTCTGATTAAAAGGATGCTGGTTCCCAACAAAGCATCTGAGGAAGGATGGTTTTAATTGATACAATCCAAACCCTCTACAAGTTGTATGTATTGCAACGCTCAACAAACAGAAGAAAGTTAACACTGGACAATTCCACAACATTTTAGTGGTCTCCAAAGACAGCAAAATGCAGAGGCAACACAGTTTAGGAAATGTAAGTACTATGGCGTTTCCATATGTGCCAGAAATTTTAAATTCAACTCTATTTTACACAGAGAATGGCTTAAGTTGTCTAAACATAAGCTCTTGATGCTGCTTAGACAAGGTACCTGAATTTTCTGTCCAGAACTGGCACGTCCAACTCTCAGAAATGAGACCTACAATTTCTGGAGTGGCAGGATTATCCTGTCACCCAAAACACTGTTAGCTCAATGTTAGCTAGAATCTGAATTCCAGCAATCTGTTCTCCATGAATTAAGTTAGCTGTTTGTACTTTTAATTTTTCTGCTAAATTAAGAAACTCCCTTCAGGACAAGAGAAACTTTCTGCAATACACCCTAGGCACTCCAGTAAGCAGCAGTGCTCAGCAGTCATGGGATATGCTTCATGAATGCACCTTTATGTTCTCCCATAATAACAACCATTATGAGAAAGACTAATTCATTCACGTGCTGAATATCTTGAAACAGCATTTAACATAGTACTGCTGCAAAGATATTATGACAATTCTTGCCAGTCTTGGCTGACATTCAGCAAATTGCTGCATCTCTTTACCTCAGTTTTTCCATCTGTGGATCTGGACACACTTGTGAGAAACCAAGAGATCGAGATAAAAATTATTGCAAGAAGCACAGTGAGTTTTAGACAAATTTTAATAAGAAAAGTGATAAAGACCTTGCTCATCATTCAGTAAATGCATTAGTTACTGCAACAAGTAGCAACTCTGAAAAGTAGCAACTTTTTGCTTTTAAGCAAAACATAGAAAAAGTATTACTGTAGAGAATTCCTTACACAAGACAGGTTTTGATCTCCCTCACCCCTTGTATAACTTCACTTTCAAAACAGGCAAGTGGTAGTATAATTGCAGTGATCAAGGGTTTATCAGAGTGTCCCCGCCTACAAATAAAAGTGCAAGGCAGAGGGGTACACACTTCTTGGTAAAGTTCATCCTTTGAATCTTCCATGCATTTTTCTTGTTTCTTACATATACTTAATCTACATGAGATGCAGTTATTTTGCTAACTGGCTTAAGTAGAAGCCCAGCTTACTGCATTATATGGATATTCACATATGGTAGTGACCACAGGCCAATTACCTCTTCAAATAGACCAGGCACGTTTATTTGTATGTGATTCCATAAACATGAGAAGGCTGAAGTACAAGTCTGTGTTGCCAGCAGCAATTTTGTCTGCTTTCACAGTAGCAAAACAGAACCATACTTAAAGCATAAGAGACCAGCAAATTCCTCCTGCCTTTGGAGCTTGCTAAAAGGGGGCCCCAGCTCAGCAGTTTGGACACTGAGTGGCAAACACCATCTGTATCCTTTTCCCTTCCATAAAAGGAACCTTTATAGGAGTGTAAAGGAAAACAAAGAAAGATTACTACCAGTAGTTATAAATGAATAGTTAATCATCCAATAAGAATGTGAGTTCTCTCAAAGACATTGTGCTAAATCAAATTAGTCAAAAATACAAAGCTATTGAACAAGGGTGCTCCAATAAGCAAGTGATAAACCCAAAATACCAAACAAAAATATCTCCCTAAGGCAACTTTATAGCTATTATTAGAATATAACTAGAAAAAAAAAAAGGTTAAAACTAGAATTTATATTTTGTTCATTTTACTCAGGCTAATCCATAATTTCCCATACTCCCTCCTTTTGGTCAGAAAAGCTGAAGCACAGCAAGAATGCCTACATGGGATTTGCTTACAATTTTGAAGCCAGTAAATTGCAACCAATATTGCCAAGGGCACTTATGAAAGCCTAGTTTTTTTGTTCTGTTTTCAGTTTGTGAGTCCTAGAAATCAGCACTGAGAACAAAAATAAATACAGTTTTGACACGTACAGTAACAGTAACAAGAATTAGCTTTGTACCCAGACAAGGAACAAGCCCTTTAAAGCAGAAGTTAGTAGATTAACAATCAGAACAGCTCACACTGCATGTTTATTCAAGCTTCGACAAGAAGTCAGGCAGTGAAGCAAAGGCCCTTCATTGTGAGTTTGCGCTCCATACAAAAAGCTCTAACAGCTTTAAGTTCTTTTTTGTTTAGGAGTTT
>VWYI01044716.1:16614-41106 GCA_013399455.1 Anthoscopus minutus | reverse complement strand
AAAAAAGGGAGAATGTAATTGAGCCAGCGGGAAGCAGGAGGCTGGTGCAGGGAAGGGCGTACGCGGGACGCGAGCACCCCCGCGAGGCGGGCGCTGCTCAGCGAGGGGCGAGCAGCGGAAAGCGCAGCCCCAGCCCAGACACGGAGCACACGCGTGCCCTACCCGCGCATCCACGCTTAGAGATACGCACAGAAAATAGGTAACTGGAGTTCCACCAGAGAATTTTGTTTTCCCAATCACTTGGAATAGTCCCATGAGATGTACATGACTTGATGCTGGAAGAGTTTTTTCTTAGGTCCGGTACAAAAACATCTTCATAGGTTGATTGGTGTGGAAGCAAGTCAAGCTGCTTGGTTCAAGAGAGGCAGTTAATGCTTTTAACTGGAATCATGCCACTCTTTCTAGACACGGGCTTATAACTTCCAGAAAGTAGGTGTAAAGGCACCTTCATTCCCAAATAAAACTAACAAGAGGCAGGGAACATCATATCAGGGAAAACTGTCTAAACTTAATTTGGTGCAATTCCATTCAACTTTTTATTTTGGTTTTTAAATTTTTTTTTAAATGGCTATACTTGCTTTCTGAAAATATGTCAATTTTTCAGTAAGTCCAGTAACTGCAAGTAATATAAAAAACCCAGACCAGATACCTCAAAATAATTGCTAGCTTATATGCCATCTGATCTAAATACTTTTTCTACAGATTACTGATAATGGCAGTGGGGATTTTCTGCCATTTAGCACAAGATACAGTTAAGCTCTTGACATCTCACACAACCTTTGAAGTCACTCAACTAGAAAGTGCCCTATACCTCTTTCATGCCACTGCATTTGAAGGCATATCAGCAAAACCCTTCTGAAAGTGTACATCAGGCCATCATAGTATTTTCACCTCCAGCACCAAGAAAACACAAATTTTAGGTAAGAATTGGCATGCCTAGGTTATATGCCTAAATTAATTTTCATTTTTAGCATCATTTTCTTGTCATCCCTAATTAGTCATGATTTGTAATTATTCACTGAAGTCTGGATACCCAACAGCATATCTCGAAAGGTATCAGCACTTTGTGAACACGTAGCAAATTCAGAATGTCACATTTCAACAAAAAGATCAATGGTCCTAAGACTTTGATTCCATCTATCCACCATTTCCCTGTGATTCAAACATATTTCCCAAGATCAATATATGTCTAAGCTAAATGAACCTGATTTTAATCTCAGCTTCAACATGCAAACATGAATGATCTGATTTCTTCTGCATCTAAATGATTTTAGGCATTGCAGTCAATGAATTTTGATTGACTTACCGACTTACTTGACAGATTTCACTATTTTTGTCTGACAAGACCAACACAACAGAACTTTTGTTCCCAAGTGATAAGCATTCCATGTAACCTCTCTGCTCCTTGGGATCAAGTAATATCACAAATTGCTGTGAAAGCAATTCTTTGTTTAAATTAATGAGAAATCTATGTTTTATTATAATCCCCAGGTCTCTCCGTCTGCCCTCTCCAGTAACATTACAAATAATTATTTGCTCAACCTGAGTTTATACTGATTGACACTGATTTCTGCAAGGGGATGGAATGTTCTGGGGAAACCAAGACTTCACAAAGAAGGCAAAAGTTTACTTGGATTTGTGGCTGTCTGGCATTCCCAATGACCTGAGATATTTGGATGACAATTTGCAGGCAAAGTCACTGACATCTCTAATTATCATTAGAAGAGTCACTAGAGAAAAAAAAGCTAAAAAGAAATTCCAAACCAGACAGCAGTAACTTCATCTGAATAAATTCAACCTGTCTGAAAGCAGCACAAGAGACATTAAATACTTCAGCCTATACTGCCACATGAAAAAGCTTTCCCTGCAGTTTTATGAGATGCTTTGATACTTGCATGGTAGTCCTCTATGAATTCAAGAGTATTACAGACATCTTTGTAAAAATATTGCTACAATACTGTACAATACATTTCAGAAATTTAAGAACCATTAACTCTGAGAAGTCTAGAACTACAGAATCAAAATGCAGTTATCAGCCTAGATGTAGGGGTTTAGGATAACAGAGCTTCAAACATACTTCAGATCTGGGTTTTTTTTCTTATTTGGTATTCTAAATATAAACAGCTGTCTGAATACGAATCTATCTTTAGTCAGTCTAGCATTAAAAATTTACAGTACACAAATAATTTTAAATATAAATAAGTAGAAATATAAAAGTCTTCTCCCATATTTGCCTAACTACTCTCAAACTTTAAATAAATTAAAAAACCATGCAAAGAATGATTTTGCAAAATTAATTCTTTAAGGAAAAAACCAAACAAAACCATTTCATCTTTGACTTGTTTTATTAGGACAACAGCTAACTCAAAGTTAATAGTGTTGAACACTCTGTTCCTCATGCAAGAAGTATATTTAGTCTTAATTGCTTTCTAACTACCTCTACTCAGAGACAGTATGGGATTTTTGTATTTGTAGGTCAGAGCATTTATTAACTCAAGCCTTCTCTCCAGTGTGGCATAATCAGAACGTTCTGAACAGCTGGTTAGGAAGATAGCCAAGATGCAAGAAAGACGTCTGAGCCTCCTTTTCAAGGGCAGCCAACTCTTGTACTGTAGGTGCCAGAATATCCACGTGGCCTTTATACAGTCCACCTGCCAAAAGAGACACAATCTAAATAATGTGTTCAAAGGCATTTTTCAGCAGAAATAACAATACCCAACCAGTCACTCAGAAAGTTAATTACTTTGTTAAAAAAAGCACCAACAAACCAAAACAGGTATACACATGGAGGTTAACACACGCTCTCGTCACTTGCAACCCATAGGCTGCATGTAACAAATGCAGAAGATTGCAAAGAACTAGTAGCTTTTTATAATCTATTTCTTTATAATCTATGATTTATTTACTTATGATCTATTATTCTGCAGTTACCCAGGAGACAACCAGGAAACTAAGCACTGCACAACAGGGGAACTCGAGTTATTCATTCTTACCACCCAGAGCTCTTTTCTGCCCATATGTAACTTTCCCATCAAAATCATCCACTGGTACTTTTATGTCTGGTTCAACTTGGGCAATAGTGCAGTTCAAGTGTTCTTCAATCTCCCCCAGTAACTAAGAGAAAAAAAACCAAGTATTTAAGTACTCTTATAGTCCAAGACTAGTTAAAGTAGTATTCTGAAAAGTCACACTTGGGTAGTTTGAACAGCAATGAACACAGAAAAGTCATGGATACAGAAGACTAACACATTTTTATTAGCTCAGACTATACAAGTTCATTTCTAATTTCAGTATGATCTTTATTTCATGCACTACCCTGTTTGTATGAATGAGGCTACTTTATAATAAAGAGCTCATAGTCCAAACTTATTTTACCACAGATGATGTGTGTTTGCCCTTCTTTATTATAGAAAGAAGGGAAGTATTGCTTTTTAACATGCATTCCTAGCTGGTGTACAAATCCCAATGAAAACCTACCTAAGTGACAAACTATTTTCTAGTTAGAGAAGAGACAGTTTTAAGTGATGCTTTTGCAACAAACCATCTAAACAGAAATTTATAACTAATACCCTCTAAATCTTAATTTTTTGATTAGGAAGACTATAAGGAAGCTGAAAGTACAACTCCCAACAAAATTGGCTGGGAATATTAAAATAAGCTTTTATAATTACACAACTTAAGAGAGCGCATAACTTGAGAAGTTTTCCAATTTCTTCTTTAAATGGAATCAAAGGTTATAAAGACCCTAAGATTAACTTTATAACGACACAGGTGAAAGAAGAACGTTAATCCTGAGTCTTTTAGAGGAATTTGGGAATACTTAAGCAAAATGCTTACCTGCATCTCATTGTACCATATGGTACAACCTCCTTCTTCCTTCAGTCTAGTGTTATAGCACCCTTTTCCACGACTACTGCACACATGATACCAAACCTAGAAATAAAGGAAAACAACTTCTAAACTTTGTGAAATAGTGTTCAGTACATTTATTTTGACTAATTATAGAATGAAAAAGAAGTCAGGAATATGTTCAAGCTCTCCTTCAATTAAGCATGGACAAACAAGCAGTTTTTCAGTGCAGGAGAAGGTCAGACAGCAGCTGTGGACAGAACTTCAGTAAATAATGTCTGTTCATCTTTGCATTGGAATATAATTACCTTTTCTTTCTCTTTTGCCACAAGGGAGATTGCCAAACCCATCCTGAAATATTAAGGGAGAAAGGAGAAATGTATTTCAGTAACTATTGCCGACTTGTGAAACAACAAAAAATATGAAGAAAACCTGTTGACTGCTCTGCACACACACATACCTCTCAGCTCTGCCGACTCTCCCGATTCGATGAACATAGTTCTGCTTTTCATCAGGGAGTGTCACATTGATAACTGTGTAAGATAGATACAGTCCACACAGAACACAAGTTTGTTTTTTTTAATATAAGAGCTAAGGTCAGAGATCAAACACCTAAAATACGACTTTGATCGCTGCAATTCTTCTCCTTAGCCTGTGTATATACTTTATAGTTTATTACAACAGTTACAGGTGTAACCTGCAAGACCCACAATAAAGGCTCTGACTCTCAAACTGCTTTCTCTCAGACTACTTTTTGGCAAGAATGGAAAACTAAATGAACAATTTCCAAAAATGCAGAACATCATCAGGCATTCAAGAACTTATGGTTAACAACCAAATAAAATATTGCCTAATTTAAGACTTCAACATCTACATCTCTTAGAATTATGCTATAGGTCATATATTTATTTGAACTAGTGGACAGGACTGCAAATATATTGAAGCTCTAGTGCAATTCAATAGCTTAATTAAAAAAATTATGTCTTACCATATGGAACGCCATGAATATCAATTCCTCTAGCAGCAACATCTGTGCAGATCAAGAACCGAACATCTCCTCTCTGCAAAACCAGAGTTGTAGTGAAGTGCTGTACTAAATACAGCTAGCAAAATCCCAAGCAATGAAATCATAGTCCTCTGCATTTACTTCACCTTGAAGTGTCTCTGTACATTTAGGAATGCTTCAAATAAAGCATGAAGAGCTTGCTCAATTTACATCTTTTGTTTCTTGCCCCAACATCATAAGGCAAGCAAAAATCAACAAATGGCTTAATCAGAACTGTAATATTTTAATAACTTTTTTTTTAAGCAATCAAGTATCGAAGTCTTTAAAAAACAATGTAAACAGCGTTTAAAGTTAGGTTTTTATTTCAAATTAAGCCCACTATCTTCTCAATTCAAAGTGACAAAGGTCATATTGATTATCATTACAGACTTCCACCTATAGAAAATGTGCCTCATAATTTCAGGAAGTGGAACACAAAGCATTTGAGTGCAATTTAATTTAAATGGAGAACTAGGAACACAACATATTAATTCGGATATTAGGAGGCGAGGAAAAAGCCTTCAAGAATCTGCTGCATCACCTTAAATCTTTCCAGGTTTTGCTTTCTTTCTTGAGGTTTTCTATCACCATGCAGACAGACACATGAGAATTGATGTCCCTTCCTATCAGGGCCTGAAAGAATTTATATGCATTAATAACATCACATATAAGATATGACACAGAACCATGCAGAACCGGCATAAATTTTAATGGGAAAATAATTTTCACAGGATTGAAGCAGAAAAAATATGCCAGACAAGTAGTTAAACACCCTTTCTCCCTCTTCCCCAGAGCATATCTGCGCAGGCATTTCTCTAAATTTCCCCACTTATTCACATGTCTGTCTTCACCTTTCTCCTCACACATTCACTGTTCCTGTGTTTTCTTTCACATTTCTCCTTCTATGTCCTCTTAGGTGTAAACACTTCTTCCCATGTCTCTTGCCCTTACCAACTATCAGTTTTACTAGTATGTTTCAGCAGAGGCACCATATATCTTCTCACTGGTTCAAATTTTGGTGCATGATGGGTTTCCATCCATTTCAAAACTGTCTGGAACGGGTACAAGACAGTTCATTGCATTTTTTCACAAAGGGCATCCTTGCAGCTGCCTGCTACAAAACTCCTGAATTTTATGCCCAGTCAGTACATAAAAAAACTGAAGCACAATTTTATTTGTGCTGTGTCCCAGTATCAGTGACCTCTATCACACAACTTGGGTGTTGAGAAAACACAGAATTGAGAAAAGTGAATTGAGTAAGGTTTGCAAAGCATTACCTCCACCCTGTTGGATGAAGTACTGCTCCATATTATCACAGTCTATTTTAGTCCTGCAGAAAATAATGGCTTGGTCCATCTTGTGCTCTTTGATTGCCCGAACAGTGTATTCTCCTTTTAGAATTTTAATAGCTTCAGACCACATTTCTAAATAAAAAGAAAGAAGTTTTTTCACTCAAATTGTTTCAAAACATGAAGATCCTTTGAAGTTCTCTAGCCTTTGAGTAAACAGTCGAACTTTTATTACTAAAGCAAGTAAGCTAAGCCTTCAGTTTCTACCTCTCCCCTCCACAGTCCCGTGCTCCAAGGCGATACAATACAGAAAGAACAAAAGCACTAAGAAGTTACAGGTTTCTTATACATACCAAAAAACACTTGTCTACAAATCTGCAAAATATATATTCTGAGTCTTTTTCCCACTCCCCAGTTACAGAAATACATTTCTCTTCAAGACCATGAGAAAGTAGAAATAAAATTTGGAGGAACATGACTCAAGGCCAATGTCTACTACAATTTACTTTTACTTCAAAATATTTACAAAAATTTCACAAACTCTTTCTTAGTGTTGCTCATTACCTGGAGTGTTAGCACCAGGTCGTGTATTGTCTTTAGCATGTACTTCATCAGTCTAGGAGAAACACAAACAAAAAAGCCCCCCAAAGTCAGTAGTCCACTCTTCACAGAAAAATATTTAGCTCCATTAACTTTTATCTAGGAAGATATTAAAGTTTAAAAGTAATCTTAGCATTCTCCTCTCCCACCAGCCACATTTACCCACCTTTAGCTAAAGGAAAGTGTTTAAGCTTATTCATAAAAAAGGGCAATCAAACTATTTATGTAGACATGGGATAGGAAACACCTTTGAACAAAGTGAAGAATTAATAATACCCAAACAAACCTGAATAAAAATATATTGTAAAATATGGCTAAATCACATAAACAAATTCATTATTTTTCCCTGTGACAGGCTGAATAGATATAAACTCAAAATCCAAAAGAAATAAACTTATACCAAGATTTAATGAAAAGGTACTAATACCTGACAAACAAGAGGTTCCAAAGACGAAGAAGGATTAAGAAAAACTATTGACTTGTAACTGCATCAGACTTCTCAAGTACAAAATATGGTTCCAGATTACTCAGAACTTGAATACTAAAGACCTGAACAACCAACACCTTCTCACATGAATAGGTATCAGGTGAATGTACAACCTGGAGCCTCAAATGCAGTCAGATATGAAACACATTCCTGTAAAAACTGCTCATCTCACATGGGTTGGAGACAGAACTACCTGAACAGAATGACCCATCTTGAAATGTTTACTTCCTCCTGCCAAGTCAGGAAAGAGGTACTAAGAACAGTTAGGTTACAGACCATTAGCTGTAAAATGAGTGAAAAAGCACAGTGCTGTTGTTCTCTAGTGCAAATCAGACTGTCACTCTATCAAGCTCTTCCATTGTCATGCTTGTAATAAATAGAGCTGTTGAGAAACAGTGTTTCATCACTGATATGATGCTGACTAGCATGGAGCAAAACATTTCAAATTAAGCTGTTTCAATAGCCAGCAAAGATCCTTCAACATTAGGCCCTTGTTTTGAAGGTTAAATAAGTAAACATGGACAAATAACCTAAATTTTCACTTACTCTGATATGATTCTTGCCAAGCCTTTCCCAGAGTTTATCAGCTTTTGGATTTACAGGCACAACTACATGGTGCACAGTTTCAGGGACAGAATCTTCTCCTTTCAGATCAACCCAGGTGGGAAAATGCATTATTTTTTCAGATAGTTTTTTCACATCAAAAGAATGCAGTGTTGCAGAGCACACAATCACCTGAGAAGAGAGCCACATGGACACTACTGAAGATAAGATCCTCCCAGTCCAAAAAGGTGGGAGTAAACTGGATGAATGTTACATAGCTGAATAGCATAATATAGCACAACAGAAAGAGTATGGATTTACTCAGTTAGCAAGAGTCACCACACAAAATTAATTGCTTAACTATTCTCTTACAAAGACCCAATAAATTAGTAGGAAGAATGAAAAACGACTGAAAACTTATGAATCAAGATTATTAACACATTAGAAATCATAATGTATGCATTCAGTCATGTTTTGCTATATTCATATGTAAATAATTCAAATTAAATTGAAAACTGCTGAACACTAGGCTTCAACATCTAGATTACTAAATAATACATATCCACAGGCAATTACTGCACTCACTGAACATGTTAGCTTTGGACAAGAGCTTTAGCAAACTCCACTGAAAAGAAGCATGCTCCATGCCAAAAATAGTCAACAACTGAAAGGAGAGCACATCACATCCGCAAAAAAAAGCCAAGCAAATAAAACAAACATCCCCCCCAACATAAAAACTCAAATCATAAACATTTTATACCTGAAGTCTCTTTCCATCTGAGGTTATTTGAGGAATTTGACTGTGGATCCTGTTTATGAAATCTGAATAACCTTGGAGGAGAAGGCCATCCTATGTGATGAAATAAAAGAGATGAAGTTGCAAATCTTCTCTCTCATTTCTCAGTCTTTACACTTGAGTTAGATACACAATACACTCCTACTCTGGGAAGTTTTTGCTATTAATTAGCTGTACAGGTCAATGTATGGCAGGGGTATTTCTACTAAGCAGAAAAAGACCAATAAAATCATGGAGCACTTACACTAGAGCTGCTGTGCTTCTCAAGAAGCTTAGCAGCTACTCCTAGCTAACACCCCAAGGCATTTGAACTTTGTGAATATTCAGCTGTACTACAACAGATCAGAGAGCTGCCCTTATTTGGAAGCATACTGATTACAACATTCACCAGCTTCAAGACCTGCCAGGTTAACTAACACTTAGAGTTCTTTGTACTCTAAGCTCCCTGCAGTGACAGGGAGAGATTTCAATACCTTGTAAATATAATTTGAAATATGTTTTTTTATCAGAAAAATTCCAAACATATTTAACAGAGAGGCTGTGAAGGTAGGGTGGGGGGGAAGCAAGTTGCTGCAGTTTCAAATGATGAGAGGATTAAGCTGGAACACTCTATAGGTATCTCTTCCACTGAATTATCAAATAATACAGAGCAATCATGTTTTACTTTTTTTTTGCAAATATCATATTGCATTTTAGAATAGAATTTAAGTAGCACTTAGTTTTCTACGTACAGCTTCATCCAGAACCAGGAATCTAACTTGAGATAAATTAATCTTCCCTGTTGAGACCAGGTCATCGAGCCTTCCAGGAGTTCCAACAACAATATCCACCTAAGAACACACAGAGTATGATTTGGTCCTGTAACAACTAGAGGCATTAAAAGTTTTATCTAAACTTAACATTATGAGACAATTATCAGTATAATACTTTATCTTCTATTAATTAGAACTTTATAAAATCCTAGAGTAATTTGAGTTGGAGGGATCTCTAGTCTTCACTCTACACCTTCACACACAAATCAAGGACGATTTCCAAGTTACTTTAGGTAGCTGCCTTAGACAATTTTCAGTACCCTTCTAGAAAGCAATCCTACAACCTCCTCTATGGGCAACCTGCATTTTGGTCCTACAGTAATTTCATTAGTGGAACCTACCACCTTAGGGATGAAACCTTCCCTTACCTGGAAAGCCCTGTGCCCTTTTTTTCCTTCCCTGAACCCCAAGCTGTGTAATTTTATTATCTAAAGCCAACAAACAGATTTGTTTTAATGGGGATAATTTTTTTCTCATGGTGGAAAGATACAAAGTCTATCAATTATAGGAATAGGAGTAAGAATAAGAACAGGAATAAGTTAAGATTTTGCCAGAGAGAAGGGTTCACAATCAAGAATTTAGCATTCACATGGAAGTCAAATAATCTTCAAGTAGGCTTAACAGAAAATTTGTATTTTGGCAGCTAGAACCACTAGAAAATTTAACAATAGTGATGTGCTTTCATTTCCAGAAGTAAGTCTTAAATAAAAAACATGACCATGTGACTGTTCTCCTTACAGTGTGATTTAATCAATCGTATATTCCATGCTGCTGAAATCAGACCACTTCCTTCTATGTAGGACTGGTATGTAGTGTAGGTTCATCTTGATAACTGCAAACTATTTTTATTCACAAAAACATGGAATTGAAGTTAACAGGAAAACTGTCTTGGTTAGGGACAAATGGTAAACAATTACACCTTTATTTTAAGATTTTCAGGAGTACTCAGGCTTCAGCAGAATTTGACTGAGTACTACAAGTACTTGTATTGACATAGAAGTAAAGGAAAAGCTGCTAGATTGGTGCAACATGAGCTTGCTATCAAATCTACATTTTCTTTTTAACATGTTTATTACTCTGATTACATGAGTTACCATCATTAATATCCTCTAGCAACATCATAAATTACTTGGAACCCAAATGAATAAATCATATGAAAAAATACAACTTACACCTTGTTCCAGTACAGAGAGTTGATCTCTTGCAGCAACCCCACCAATAATTAGCAGTTCCCTAAAATTACATCAATATATTCAACATTTACCCATTACTTATACTCAGAAGGTATACTAATCATCTGTCTGAAGATTGATTCTTTTATTGATAGCTGACAATTAACAGTTCTGAATAGTAATTTTAAGACAAAATAATAGAAAAATTTAATTTTGAAATTCATCCTTTTATATGTAGTTTACTGTATTTCAATTCAAGTGAAAGCTTTTTTACTAAACTGTATTTCAATGTTGTTACTTTATCACTGTTGCATTAAGCAAATTAGCACCTTAACCAATTCAATCTTACAGAAAAGTGTTCTTAAAAATCTCAAAAATAATTTAACTTAGCTTAATAAAGTTTTCTGTGTCCTTGAAAGTTAGAAATGCAAAAAACAGCAAACTAAGAAAATCTTTCACTGTAGCTTGCCCATTTCCATTGCTTAGTCCCAGCAATTCTAGTAAATGCTTATAAACAGATTGCAGTTTAGAACTGGGAAATGTTTTAGATGCACAGTCAAAGTAGAGACAACTTAAAACCAAATCAATTTATAGACGATTTTAGAATTGCATCTCCATGGTAATTTGCTGTAAGCACATTTATTAAAGAGAGCAGACCCTCTATATAACTACTTGATGGAGATTAAAAACAAAATGAAGCAGAGGGAGATGGGGATATAGGAAAATGTACAGGAAAGAAGGATAGCAAGCAGATAATATTTTTAGTCAAGAAAAGCATGTGAAATATCATACTAGTTATCACTGATAATTAAAAAAAAAAGCCTTACTCATCAAATTTGTTATATTAGAAAAAGGCAGTCCACAGATAAAACACACCAAAAACACCCTAAGTGGTCTAACTGTAGTTCCAAAGTCAGAAGTTTGGTTGGCAGCAGATTATTACTGATATTAATATCAGCAGCACCACACATTATGGCTCACTTAACTACAAAGTGGAAACACCTCTCCTCCTCCATCTCCCCATGAAGTTACATGCAGGGAAAATACCATAAATACAACTAGCACATTCTCTATTACCTTAATTTGGGATTATCAACATATTTTTTGAACTGCTTCACATTGTTCAAAGTTTGTTCTGCCAGCTCTCTTGAGGGTTCTACAATCAATGCTTTTGGAGCATTTGGAAGGTTCTGTGCTTGAACTACTTGTGCATTTCCTAAGAGGGGAAAAAAAATCACCATTAAGACAAACTACATTCTCACTGTGGAATTTTTTACTGGAAACAGATTTGGATTTTCTATTAGTAATTAAAAGCTAATAATTCTAAATGCTCCATTAAAAGGTGATGTGATTGCTCTCTTGATTATGAGTAACTTCAGAATAAAGTTCAGAACTTACAAGTGGCTGTACTGGTCATGGAGGACAACCCATTCTACTGCAGGGCAAAAAGACCCACACGTACTTTTATGATAACACTGTTGAAAAATTGAGCTGGACTTCTTTTACCTGATGTATTTCTAAATTCAAACTATTAAAGACTATTGGTGGTTTAAGATTAAGAAAATCTGGTATACTTTCAAAAAAGCACAAATATGTCTTCATTTCTGCTGTATCCAAGATCTTTCTTATCACAATTAAAGGAATCTAAAGATGCTCTGTAACACAACCTGAATATAGAAACAAGAGAATTTTGAAATATCTAACCTACCTGAGTGCTGTGATTTTACAACACTACTCTCAGGAGCCTTGCAAAGACCAACATAACCATCTTTTGGTGGAAACTTGAAATCTTCTTCTCCAAAATTGAATTTCAATTCAGCATTCTAGAGTTCAACAAAGTTGTGTCATACACACAGATTCAAGAGACCATATAAAATGAGAAATAACTCAATAATGAAAAAACCAGATGGTCAAAGAGATAGGGAATGTCTTTTCTTCTCCCATCTTATACATTCCTCTTCCCCAAGCTACTGGAACTTAAACCCCAACCAAACCAACAGAAAAAAGTCAAAAAAAAAAAAAACCAAAGCATTTTTTCTGAAGTTGTACATTTCTCTAACCACTGAAAGGTTTTGCTAAAACCTTTATTGCTTGAGAGACAGACTCAAAAAGACTAACTCAGAAAGAAATAGTACTATATTAATGTTAGAGTCCAGAGCAAATGAAACAGGGTATCTCACTTTAAAGCCATTTGCTTGTATCAGTCGAAAGGCAGTAAATTAAAGTTTAATACACACAACATAGCACTGTTATTAGGAATTAGTTATCCATGCTGCTCTACCTATAAATTTAAGATTAAAATTTGAATTTAAACATTTAGCCTAAATGGCACTCAAAGCTAACACACGTTACTACTTCAGTAGCGACTACTGGTAAACCAAAGAAAACTGACTTTACATGTACAACTGCAGTAACTGTAGGTGGCCATGCAAATTTTATACTTAAGTAGCTCATTAACAAACCCCAAAAAATTATAATTATCTTGGACATCTGTAATATTCTTGTTACCTTCAGTACACAAGCTGCAAAAAGCGCTTGGTTCCTTATATGTGGTGGGATGTCAAATGCAAGGCCAAGGTCCTTCCCTGAAAGGAGGGTTAGTTCAGTCAGATTCTGCAAGTGTGTGTGGTCCTCTCCCTCCCTCCCTCCCTCCCTCCCAGTGAAAGCAACCAAATCAAATTCCAAAGAAAGAGAATAAAACTTACCATTTTTGGAAAATTTTATTTGTCCTTTTTCTGTGTCTAGAAAACACCCAATTGTATCATGCATAGTGAATTCCTGAAGAAAAAAAAAAGGTTTGTGAAGCCAAGATATTTTCAGTGCATTAAGAAAACATAGTGCTTATATTCTGTCACCTTTTAGTTTTCTCACTTCTCCCTAATAAATGCTGATTCTTGAGAGAAGTCAAGCAAGATCAATTTATTTCAGTAAGACTGTTATAAATAGAGCATATACTTTATTTGATTACAAGTCTTCAGTAAACTGCCCAATCGATCTTAGATATTTAAACATTTATTACCACTTTAAATTTACTTCAAAAACCAAACGCAATGACAATGATACATTTAAGTAATTTACCTGGAAGTATTCTGCATTATGGAAAAGCACATTAGTCACACAATATAAATCTAAGCTTAGAATACCAAAGACTGCATCAGAAACCTGTATTTTGACTCTACTAAAAGACTAACTCTTAAAGATGACTCTATATGCATTTTTGTATACTTAAGTGCTTTTATTAAAGTATCTTGAGATCTGTTAATTTTAAAGGTATGGAATAACATTTACAAAGTGCTTTTAATCAACAGCTCAAGAGTCACTGTTAAAAAAGCTACAGTAGTCCCAGAAGTTGCAAGTTCATAACATTGAGTTTATTATTATTACAAAAAGACTTGAGTTTCTGCTGTAATACAAATTCATGAAAAATATGTTTAAACATCTCAATTCCACTGCTACACTACACAAGACCCACTATATTCCCAGATATTCTCAGCAGACACTTCAGAAGTGTACACTAAGGTAACAGCAAACCCAATTCAATAACCAGAAGTAGTGCACTCTGTCTTATTAGCAATTAATAATGCATTCTGACAGATTACAGAGTCGCCCAATTATTTCTATTTTAATTTCTAGTAAACAGAATGTGATGCCCTCGCTTGGACGCTCACAGTGTATACAGACAGGTTGATTTATTCAAGCTAAAACTGAGGTAAGACAAGACAAATCTCAAGAGGTCAGTTAACTTTTAAACTGTAACACACAGCAAAATTTTAACTTCTAAATAAGAGTCAATACATTTGCAGTCTAAGCATTATCATGTCTCAAGCCTAAAACTGCTTTTGTTGAGTCTTTTAATAAGATTAAAATTTTGAAGATTTTATCCAAAAATGCTCCAATGTTCCCTTGTACTTTTGCTCAGTGAGCCTCCCTTAGCAGTGAGCACTATTTCAAAAGACAGTTGATTATAGCAGCATAAAACTAACATGAAAAACTTTTAATAATATTTCTGCCAACTGCAATCTGAGCTTACCTCACCATAGCTGTCAAATTGCTTGTTATGAGATTTCTTACCAGTGCCACCAAAGCCAAAGCCAAATTTATCAGTGCCTGAAAACAAGACAATAGGCTATTTTTTATCTTTTGGTTGACAGGTTATGCTTTTTCCTCTTGGTATTAGCAACTGAAATCTCCAACACTACCACATAAACAAGTAACTACAGATTTCTGACCCACATGGAACACCAAACTATTATTTTTGCAGCAATACCTTTATCAATTTTACTAGTCTCCAGCCATCTTTGTTTAAAAAAAAAGGCATAAAAAGCAGAAAATCATAGAAGACAAGAAAACACTGCCACCACCAAAGACTTACCCTCACAGGAAGTAAAATACTTATACAAAATGTTTTCAAGTCTCCAATATTGGGAACCTTCCGTGGAGACTACTGTCTGCAACACTAAAACAGGACCCCACCCATTCTATGTCAATATAAAAACTACCTATAGGCTCTTCAGAAGGAAACTCACCCAGATCTAGAGAAGCCTGCATAGTTGACCAACCAACTCTGCACAAGCCTTGGTCATGACAGGAAACTTCATAGTAGTATTTCCCTTTAAAATAAAAAGAAAGGATCCAATACAGTACCCATACTCATTAAGGTGGTTTAGTCTTGCTACTTCCAAGCCCATACAAATCCAACATACAATCCTGCTAGAAGCGCCAGTCTCCTGCTGTGTTTGTGTGAAAAGGTTGTAGTTGTACCTATGTATGGAATGAAGAAAGAGGACACAAAAGAGCCAAAGTACACACTGAGAAGTGAAAGGCTCCAAAGGAGTGACAAGGAAGAGAGAGGAGTGGTCCTACTGAATGAACAGGAACCAATAAACTCAGGACACAAGATTCTGCAGAATCAGTACCAGACCAGCAGCATGACCTGGCATAAACACTGCTTCTGCCACTTGAAGCACATCCAGCTGGCTGATACGTACACATAGACTACAGAATTATCTGCACACCCCACAAAAGGAGACTGTTTAGAGTCTTTCTGAAGACACACACAGAACCACTGCAGCATCAGGATGACTCTGCTTCTGAGTCAAGTATTAGGGATGGGCTCTCAACTATTGCTACAACCACAGAACGAAGAAATTTTTGCCTGCATCTGCATGAAGTCTGTGATAAAACAATTCCAAGTACTGTGTGCATAGCCATTTCCTAAAAAAACACATTCTGATGAATATTAGTTACGATTCTGACTCCTTCAGCTCAGTCTCCTATTGATGCCTGAAGATTTTTAGCTTTCTATGTTTACTTCACGTATTTATACATAGTAGACTATTAAATGCCTTGGTATAACTTCTAGTACTTTTTCAGCTTTCTCATAGTGAACAAACTCTTTGATGCATTCTTAAAGTTTTGTTTAGTCTTGCTTGTTAGTTTACCAAGGACATTTTATTTTGTACCACACATCATAGACATAATAAAGGTAGAGTCAGAGGACTGGAGGGAGGACTCCAATGGGGCAGAACCCAGGGGGAAGGACTACCTAACCAACTGCTCCTCCAACTGGACAATACTGGCTGGGTATTCTAACTGCCTGATCATATAAAACTGTATGAATCTAATTTGGGGCATGGTTTTCACCATATTGTGTACCTGAAGGCTTCCAAGCAAAGGTTTGCTCTTCTATTATAATTTTAGTGTGGTTTGGGAAGATTTTTTTCTACTTCCACACATCACTATGAGGGAAAAGGTAGTTTGCAAGAAGAACAAATCTAAGGTATTTGTAATTTCCAAGTTTTAAGCTAATGAATTTGGTAAGGTTTAGAAAGTTTTTAATGCAACCATCTATGTTACCAACGGCTGGCAAGTAGGCATTTCAGCTGAAACTTTTCTAGAAGAGTACTCAAAACAAATCACTTTGTATCTACCTTTAGTCACGCCTCTAGTTGCTCTGCATCCGTGCCATTCTTTTATCTCTCTGCTTTGACAACACAAACCATCCGATCCAATTGCTGAAAATTACAAGAGAGTTTTAGTTAAAGAAGTTGCCTAACTGCTTTTAAAAGAAAATTTCATGCAAACTTTCCTCCATGTTTTTTTTTTCTTTTTTACCAAGCAAATGTTCTCAAGTGAACATCAGGACAACTCACCAAAAGCTGATCCTCTGTCATAGGGGTTCATTTGCCATTTATTGAGCACTAAGTTTGAAAGACAGTAACAGAAAAAGCATAAAATCAACACAGCAAGCCTAAAAAACTCAAATTAGAAGCTCAAATTGTTTCTACAGTGTTTGGCCTAATTTTCTGGAGAAATAGCTTTGTTCCAATGAAATTCATATAAGCTCAAAAAGAAGGCCTACAATCTGAAGGAGGGTCACAAATGCTTAATGCAAAGGTATTCTACAAAAGTTTAGATCATTCCATTAAGGAGAACACAGATTAAGTTGCTTAAAAATGCAATTGAAAACAATGAAGACTTTTATAAAATACAGCAGTTTCAAACAATCAAAATCAAATTCAGACAGAAAATACCCAAAATTATATCAAGAACAACAAATTTGAAATGCATTATTTGCCATTTCTGTTCCAAGCTTACATCAAAGCATTTTTCAGGCTAGAACTTAAAATGTCATTACTAAGGAGCTAAGATACATGCACATAGAATTTTTGACTTAATATTTCATATGCCCAAAAACATGCTGTAAAAAAATCTAGACAAGATTTAAAAAAAAACAAAGAGATGCCATTTCAGTTAAGTTTACTGAGTGTATTTGTGTATTCATATTACATTCTCTCAAGGAGGATTTAAATTTGACTTTACTGTTACCAGGGTAGCAGTAGTTATAATGATGACAACTTCTGTAACATCTTCAGAGATAAAATACTGTTCACTTACATAAATCCCAATCTTATCAATACCACAAACTGGACTGGGTTATTGGCTTTATACTTCCAAGCCTAATTATATGGATGTATAATATACTCTCAAATACTGTGATGATATTATCATGGTTACAATCCACTTTATATAGCTGAGTTCTGGCCCTACGCATTTCCTGCTCAATTCAATGTTTACTTGAACAAATTGTAGCAACTCAAGACGTTCTAATTCAATTCCAAACCCAGGCAGGTGCAAAAAGGAACACAACAGCTCTACTCAGCACAGCAGAATTGACAGATCCTACACTGTTACCCCAGCCACACAAAAACATATTTAAGCCTAGAAGAGCTTTTTCTCAGGCTCACTTAAGAGGCTCAAATCAACTCCATGGTGTCTTAGCTGGTTTCACCTATTCCTGAAACAGAAAGATGTTTTTCAACTCCTTCTTTTAAGATGGACACCACCATAACCACTTCATATCGTGCAAGGCATTAACCTAGTATGGCCTTCAGAAGAACTCTGGAAAGCAAGGTGGGGATCAGCCAGCCTCAAGCTGAAAACAAGCATCACTAAGAGCCTGCAGTCAAATGCACACCAGTTCTTCCCATGATTCCACCAGTAAATTTATATTCACTGTTTAATAAAACACTGAAAGATGATATTCTATTTACATTACCCTGAATTATGGAAAAAATACTTATCTAATGGCAGGTTAACTTCACTTTTACAAGTAACAAAAACAACCCAAGTTAGCAGAGTTTTGAACTTAAGGAGTGTGACTTACCTGCCCCTCCAGTTTTAATAGTGGCTTTTCCTTTCTTCCCTTCCATTTGATCTTTCAGTGTTTCATAAACAATCTGGATAACTGGAATGCTGAAAGCCTGAAATGAAAAGTTATTTTCATTCCACAACTTATACACTTATTTCCAGCCTTGTTTTCAGGTATAATACCAACAACCTGGAACACTGAAATACATTCATACATATATGCTAGTAAAGACTATTACCAGTAATGGTTAAACACATATACACACATTTTCTCTGCATATATGCATACACAACACCTCTCACCACCTGAAGACTTTTACTTTCTGCTAACTTATATTTGATTACTTACACCAGTTTTTCCACTCCCAGTTTCAGCAGCCTATGGGAAGAAAAATACAAGAGTTTAACCATGACTATAAGGACTGTTCTAGAATTCTATTTTGCTAAACTAAGTTTACTTTTTAGGAAGTATTATTTTGGTTTATGGAATCAAGAACACAGATATCCATAAAAGACACGACAAACAAGGCATCCTAAATATTTATAGGTTACTGATACTGCAAAATTTGCCTAGGCAGTATCAGCCAAGTTCTCTGCAGAGCTGTGTCAGGTATTTACAGCCTAAAGCAGAGTAGATGAGATCAGACAGCCATCATTCGTGTGGCAGTGTCTGTAAAGAAGTGAAAAAATAAAGCCTAATACCCCCTGATTTCATCTGCAAGAACAGCTGGAAACACACCAGGAACTCAAAGAGGCTTTTACTTGAATAACATACTTTCTGTGGAAGTAGGACAGGAGAAGTAGGATGGGTCTAACTGTGGACCCATCTGGAAAGAATAAAATTGACCACACAACAGTATTTTTACAAATAGGGCTATCCTGCATACATACCATAAGTACATCACCACCTCCCAAGATCAACGGGATGGATTCTGCTTGGATATCTGTAGGGAGACTACAGAAAAGAACACATTAACACAAGGTAATGTTCTACATAAATAGAAAAAGAATTTTTTACAGAAACCATGGTCTTCTGCAAGATAAAGTGGGTAACTGCTATTCCTCCTGGCTTGCAGCAGATTCAGCTGCACCTTGATAAGAGGCTCCATCTCATATAACTATGCTAAACTCTAAAATAAACTTATTAACTATGTATTCCTTGTCTTCCTTTCTTCATGTGAGTTTTTTCTTTAAAGCCACTTATGAAGGTCTTACTTGATTCATGTTCAAAACTGGAAAAGGAAGTAAAAATAACTAAATGTAACCAGCTGTGCTGGTTTTGTAATACACCACACCAGATTTTCAGACCATCGATGCTAATTAACACCATTTATATGAGAAGAATTACATACATTAAGTTTGTCCATACTGACAACATTCTGAATGACAATTCAAAACAAACTCTGAAGTAAAAACATTTTGGCCAAACAAGTAACCGTAACAAGAAAAACAACTTTTTTTAGAAGACTCACACACAAGCATTAAGTTTGAAAAACACAATCACAGACAACAGTCTGGAAAACATGTACTGAACTAGCATCATTTATGTGACAGTATTTAATCCAACAACCCCATGATAAAAAGAAATAAACTAGAGCCACACCACAGAGCCTTCTGTGAAACAAAAGAAGTGAAGCATACAAAGTCATGCTCTGCTGGTCCAAGTTTAAACGTTATCACAGCAGTCACAGTTTGTACTCTTCAGTCTTTCACACTACAGAGAAAAGCATGAGATGCAATGACAGTTAAGGGAAAACACATAAGGAAAATCCACTTTGCTTTAATGTGACAGCACAGGTGCTTTGAGAAGCATGTCATACATTGCTGAAAGGCAAATTAGTTTGCCACACTCCTACTTACAGCCAGTCCATCTCCTCCACTGCTTGAGCGATCTCAGGCATAACACCCATCTCTGTAAGACAAGCAAAAAAGGATCAAGCAGCGTTATTGAACTCACACTGTCCAAAAGACTGCCAAGCGTCAACATTTCCAGCTACAGACAGAATCACAGAAAACCACTCTTTTTGGCAACAACATGTGCAGCCATCACTCCAGCTTCAGTTCTTCACTGAAACAAAGGCTCACTCTTCCTCACAGGCAGCTTTGAGAGTGTCCCCACTTAGGGACAGTCAGGTGTACTAAGGGCACAGGGGCAGGTACAGACACAGCAGCAAAGCAAACACACTGGGAACAGAGCACTATTTCAAAGGCAAGGTATTTATCTTTGCACCTTTCAGGAAACTACCTATGCAGATAACAGGGCAGACTTTGTTAATCAAAAATATCCACTTTGCTGAAGTGCAAACAGTAGAAAAAACCTGTGTCCTATAAGGACTCTAGTTCATCAAATCTTGTCTGAGCCACTTACAGAATGTACAATAAAAAGACAGCGCTTTGATTTTGATCAAATTATTAATTGCATCCACATTCAAAAGGGTTTTTTCCTTAGGAAAAATAGATACCCCTTCTGGCAAACTCATATCAAGGTCTGATGGTTGTACCTCAGACACAAGTTAAATATCGAGCAACTTGCTTATATGTTGATTAACAAATCCTCCATATTTAAAAAGGAAAACAAAAGAAACCTGAAGTTATTCAATACAGGCAAGAGGAAAAGAGGATCCTAAGCAACACAAATGATGGTAGCATACCATCAAAATAACAATTTATCTGTTGGTCATCTCTTTGGGTACATAAGGTTACTCTAAATCAATTCTTTCAACTCTAAATATGCACTGTCCCAAGCAGAGGCTTTACACACTGGCCTCTGCACTGCCACAGCTGGGTTTCAGACACAGCATGCATGTGGCACACACACTGAGCTGGGCTGGTGCAGATGGATGTGTGTAGCCACAAATTATTCTTCCTCTTGCCATAATACAAATGCTGTAAGGAACATGCTTTATTTGTAATGTGATTTCAGGAAGCTTTAACATTTTCAAGCACTGGCCTGTACTGCTACAAAAGCTGGCAATTCACACAAGCAACAAAGTCAATTGCAATTAAAATAAATTCCTACTGACTGCAAGTTAGAAACAAGTCCATACATATTTTTTCCCATACATATTTTTTCAACTCACACAGTTTAATTCAATATAAAGTACAAGAATTTAATCAAACAACGACCATAACATTTTCCTCAACTACATCCAAATTAACCGTGCTGCATAGCATCCAAACAGATCTCTAGATGTTGGGAAGAAGCTTCAACATTTTCCCCCCATGATAAGAGACAAAAAGTTCAGTTAAAAGGAAAATTAAAAATCCCATATATATTAAAACTTTACAGAACTCTGATCTTGGCTGGCTGCCTATTTGTACAAATATCTGCATGGGGAAAGGGACACAAATAGTGATGTTTCCTCCTTTAATAGTAATCTTTTAGATTACAGTTTACAATTATACGCACATATATAGTTTCTATAATATATATATTCTGCTAAACTTTATCACCAAGCAGAGCTTCTCTCAAAAAGCCAGTGATTATCCACTGCTATACAGAGAACAGTTATGACAAATCCCTTCTTACTGAAACCAGTCAGCACGAAGAACGAGCCTATCTTTTAAGCAGCACCTTTGCCAGATCCCCACATGCAACAAAAGCTGCAAAACTATTCCGATGACCACTTCTCACAGCCCACAGAATCCCAAGGATGCGGGGAGAGGCACCCACATCCCTCGCAGGCCTCGCAACCTGCAGCCTGATACATGGTCAGCCACACACTACCGTGGGTCAGGCTGGGAGGACAGCCCGAGGAGATTCCCCTGGCTCTGCAGGGAGCCCAGGAGCCAGCGGGCAGAGGCAAGAGGCCCCCGGAGGGCCAAGACCCCGCAGCCGCCGCGCCACGTACCCGAGAACGCCGCCATCTTGGCCCCGGGAGCACCGCGAACGGCGCAGGGCGCAGGCGCGCGGCGCGGCCGCCGCTTTATGGGGCCGGGCGGGCGCAGGAGCCGCTGAGCCGCGCGTTCCGCCCCGGCCCGTGGGTACTGGTGACCAAAGCACCTCAGAGACAAAAAGCAAACGCACCGAGGTATGTGTTAGGCAGACGCTAATAGGGATACTTTATTCCCCAGTTTTTACAGAAGTTTACCGGAATTCTGCACCATCATGTTCTAGGGTAACTTCTAGTGGCATTAGATGCAAGACACTTTGAGGTTTTGTAAAAAACAAAATGAGATTGCAAGTGCAGAAATGCAGCTTATATACATCATGAGCCAATGGTGCATTTGTCTGCTAAGTGGAATGGACAGTATGAACTATTGTCTACTGCTTTCCATTGTGAAACAGCTTCAATCCTTCCAAATGCAGCGTGAGATGGAGACACATCTGGTTCAAAGGCCAAAGAAAACCCCAGAAGAAGCATCTCTGACAATATACTTCTCTTGATTACTGTGTTGCAATTTGAATACTATTTTTGTCCTGGTAGTTTGTATCAAGATCTTTTAAATTTTAAAATTTGCTGAGTCCTACTGGCTAGTAACTTATGCGGTTGAAACTCGTGTCATGCAGAGAAAAATACAGCAGGGTATTTTATACACTTCATACCAGGCTGTTTGCATTGCAATGGTTTTTCATGTATTAGTAATTCCTTTGGGAGTATCTTCCTTTGATATATCTCTTTTCTTTCAGTATTATTCACTATATATGTCAATCATTAGTTGGCTTGCTTTCAAAGAAATGACAAAACTAGTGTAATTCTTTGAAGCCACAGATATGAATAATATACAGATTCAACCATGACTCTAAGAAAACCTGTTTGCAGGAAGACTTTGATATTAATATATAATGCTGCTTGTTGGTGTGGAACGTGGAGTGTAATTTACTATAAATCTCCCACAATTCTTAGAAACTTACAAACACAATATTATTCTATTTACTATTGCTTTACAAGCTACATTGTCGAATATAGTTAAAAAATACAGAAACAGTAAAATGGCATTTTTTTCTCAGTAGTTGTTTTTCTTTAATTCTTTCCCAACACAGCTTTCATTTTGCCCTGAATCCCTAGTTTCAGGATTTGAATTTTTGTTTAGCCTAATTCTAGGCTGCACAGTTGCCTACAAGAGCTTACAAGCTTAGAATTTCACAAGTGAAAATTAGACTGCAGGAGCAGGTGTGTCAGGGTGTGAGGGAATTTTATTTCTATTTTACAAATGCTTTATAAAGTCACAGAAAATAGGCTGAAGCATCAATTTTTTCATAATTATTTCACAGAACCGATTAGGTTGGGAATGAACTCTGAGATTATCGAGTCCAACCTGTGAGAGAACACCACCTTGTCAACCAGACAATGGCACTGGGTGCCATGTCCGGTCTTCCCTTAAACAGCTCCAAGGATGGTGACTCCACTGTGGAGTTCTCCCAACCCTCTGGACACCCCCTTTTAATGTTTAACAACTCTTTTTGTGAAGAAATCCTTCCTAGAGTCCAAGCTGAATCTCTCGTGGCACGGCTTACGACTGTTCTCTCATCCTTATTGCCTCTTGCCTGCTTCAGGCGGCTGCCCAGAGTGGTAAGGTCTCCCGTGAGCCTCCTTTTCTCCAGGCCAAACACCCCCAGCTCCCTCAGCTTTTCTCATCAGACCTGTGCCCCAAACCCTTCTCCAGCTCCCTGCCCTTCTCTTGACACGCTCCAGGCCCTCAATGTCCTTCCTGAGGTGAGTGGTCCAGAACTTACAATTTCATTTTATCTGCTTGAGAGAGCTGAACGCTAGGAACTCAAACTTGTAGGACTGAAATATTTGTAAGTCCTACGTAGCACCATTAAAGTTGGAAGAACAAGTTGCGAAAAATCCACCTTTTGCTTTTTTTCCACCATTTTTTGCCCCTATTCCCTAAGGGCTCAATCCACATCCCCAGGTTCCGCCTGCACCGCGCTCTCCTGGCCCCGAGAGCCCGCACGCTCCGGGCCGGCGCCGCACGAGTTAAAGGCGGAGCCGCTNGCCGGCGGGGATAGCGGCGGCGCGCCCCGGCAGCGCGGCATGGCCGGCGCCGGAGAGCAAGCTGAGGACGGGGAGGAGAACATCCTGTACGACCTGCTGGTCAACACCGAGTGGCCTCCGGAGACGGAGGTGCAGGTGCGTGTGGCCGCGGCACGGCCGCGGGCGGGGGAGGGGACCGGCCACGTTGGCGCGGGCGGGGACGCGGAGGCGCCGCGGGGGCGACGGGGATGAGCTCCCCGTCCTCCAGGGTGCCATCCATGGGTGCCTCCAGGGAGGCTCAGAGGGATGTCAGCGCTGTTCCTGGCGG
>VWYI01044716.1:252-16588 GCA_013399455.1 Anthoscopus minutus | reverse complement strand
GGGCACACGGAGGGTCCGTGTGGCCATTGTTCCCTTGTGCCTTCGTGTCACTTAGTTCCCACAGTGTCTTGTGCCACCTGGGATGCCCTGAAGTGTTTCTTACTTATTTAACAACGTATATTGGATGTTGAATTTACACAAGTGAAGCTGTACTGAATGAAGTGCAGGTTTCATCTCTAAGAACTGCTGTACAGAGAGCTGTGGAATCTGGTGAAAATAGTACCTTCATTGAATTTACCTTGTATGAGGAAAATTAGATTCTCTCTCTAGACTCCTGTATCGGTATAGTTGTGTCTGTATTTATAGGAGTGGGGGAAAAGGGAAAAATATTTCACTTTATGTCCACAACACTCACAGATGGATGCCAGCGCTTAAGAAATCAGAAAACACTGTTCTTGTACTGCAGGTTTTTAGTTACTTGTATCTGTTATTCCTCCCGGGTCACCGGAAAAGCTGAGAAGCTCTTTAATCTTTCCTTTTTCATGTTTTCCTTTGCAATATGCTGTGCTTGCTGTCTCTACATCTGCCCTTGTCTGACTTGGATATAGAGGATACACACAGTGCAATTTTATTTCTTTCTCGTAGTGACTTTTAAGTCCACTGAAGTTTTTAACGTATTTCCCACTGAAAAATGTTAATGGTAGCATTTTAACAAAGCTTTATGCTTAATGAGAACAACTAAACAGAAAAGATGTAAAAACATCAGAAATGGAAGAATGTACCTTTCAAAAATTACTAAAGCAATGCTCAAAAAAATAGATTTTTATTTATCAGAAAGATTTTGTTGTTGTTGCTCTTGATCTGTAAATCCTCAGTTGTAGCGACCTGTATGGGTGTTGAGAAAATACAATTGCAGTATTACCAATTGCTAACTTAATAGGTTATTTGTATAGCTGAATCGATAGATAGAAACAATTTTCCAGTTGCAAACTATGGGAGGACTTAGGTATGATGGCACAAGACTGTGGTTCTACAGCCGCATTAAGGGGGCACATTTTTCATAAGTGTCTTTTCTGCTGCCATTAGTGTTCTTGAAGTTGTATGGTAAGTTGATTAAAGAACTGATTAGTCTGAGAAACAGTCATGTTTTTTCATATCCTTTTGGTTAAGGGTCCCTCTAGCACCCTTGTAGGTACTAAGGGAGCTGTGAATAGTATGTCACCTGCCTTTAGGGGCAGCATGTGAGGATGCCAATTTAAAATGACTCTGTAACCACAGTCTGAGGGTTCTCATCTGCCCTGGTACACAGAATTTCTAAGCATAGTTGAATTCTGCTTGTCAGCTGTAGTAGATGATGCTGGTTATTTTAAACTTGGTATTTCTTGCCTATTTACTTTTAAGGTAATAACCTGTTTTCAGTGGTGGAAGCTGGAAGGTTTGAAAATACTGTAGTTTCGTGGTATTGTAGTTTTGAAAGTATTGTAGCTGTGTAGTTTGCTTGGATTCTTCTTGGAAATTGTCAGTACTCAAGGGCACTTCTCATAGTCTTTTTTACCGTTTTAGTGAGAAATTGATTTTACACTGACAATCATAGGCAAACAGATTATTTTGTCAGTATGAGTCAGTTTTGGCCTAAGGTGCCTTAACAGTGATATTACTTAGGTGATTGTGACTTTCCCTTTGGATCATCTGTCTAAATCTTTTAATCCCAGTTTTTTCACGCCTTTCAGAAAAAAAATCACATCCTGCTTTAGTGTAGAATTGAATCTTGGAATAAGTGAGTTAAGGAATGGTAGAAAGAGTGAATGCTGCACTGGGAAATGAAATACCTTCCTATGCAGTGATCTAGGCTACAAAGCCAGACTTTAAACTTTCACAGGTCTTTACTGACTTTATTTTCTGTTATTTCATTTGGGATGATTAATTTTTAATTGCAGACTACTAGAATTTATGGCTCTATTTATTGCAAGATGGGTCTTGTGATGAAGATGTAAAATCATGTTAAATTCAAGACATTGATAAAACTGATATGGATCTCTTAGATCGAATGCCCAAATTTGCTTTTAGTTCTTGTCATTATTGTCATTCACCTGTACTGAACTTTCCAGTAAGAATTTTTTTGGGGAAAAAGAGGACGAGCAGGAGGGTTATAGCAGTTATTTGTGAAGGAAACACACAAGGAATTGACTGTACCAGAGAAGAGAGTGATGTGGAAATCAAGCAATCTGGATTCAGGATAGTGATGCCATTGTATATAATGCACTGTTTGACAACACTGAAATATATGAGAATAAAAGGAATTACTGAGTAGTAGATTCATGAAAATAGTGGATGAGGCAGTGGCTGTGGACAAGTTTGCAAGAGAGGACTTGTGAAGTGATTATGGAAATATAGGTAGATTGAGCTCTCTTCTACAATTTATTTTCCAAAATGTATTACCTGGTCTTGTGGGTTTTTTTTCATTACAGTCTAATGTTTTGAGATTTCTCCAGCACCCACCAGCTCCTATACCCCCAGTAACCTTGCAGGGTGTGCAAAAAAATCCAAAACTGAGTGGATGTGTTGCCAGCAAGAAAGTTACTTAGATTTTATTTCTGGAATGCTGTAGGGTTGGAGAAGTTATTTTTCCAAAAAGGAAAGAATTAAAAAAGAAATGTAGCACATGTGGTAACCATTGCTATTGCTGAAACGATAAGAATGAATATACTTTAAAAAGTAAAATTTAAGTCTTCAGGATATAATAATAAATCAGTTTTGCAATGAGTTTAAGATGGGTGGAGTAGCAGCCTGTAGTTTAGGCTCAGGAGCAGACACTTAAAATATTAAAAAAATTCTAAAGAGATGTAAGCAACTTTAGAAAATGTTTTTTACTGGGAACTTCCTCATAATCCAAAAACTTTTAACAAGCTCTGCTTTTAAAGTCCCTAGGAAATTGCAGTTCTCCCTGAGGTACTAAGGTGGCAGTAAGAAATAATTTATGCTCTCACTTACTTTACTGTAATGCCTTGTTATTTCCTGGCTGATCAACCTGAATGTGGAACATTATCTGTTAGTACAGCTGTGTTTGCTTCTTGCATGCTGTGAGATGACAGCCTGGTTATTTGAAAGACTGTTTATGGATTGCAAACTTTGCCTAGAAAACTAATCTTCAATAATTTAAATTTGGGAGCCCAAATATTAGTTTTTAAGCATAGACATATTCCAAAATGTTGATAAATTCGTATGTCTTTCAGTGTTTACTGCTTTGTAACTTGGTGAGGTCTGAACATTTCAGTTAAAGAGAAATTTGCTTTATGTATTTTATATGAATGGAAGAGAAAATTCAGTCATTGCCTATCTTGCGCTCAGTTTGTGATGCTCTGTATTTCTTATCAGAAAGGTATAATCATGATTGCTTATTTTGAGGATTTGTTTCTGGATCCTTTATTGGTTATCCTTGTTATCTTCTCACTTTTGTATCTTTTTTCTGCTTCTTGCTGACAAATAATTTTATCTTCTCTTATAGATAAGAATATACATCCTGTGTTGTTTTGTATTCCTTTTTTCTGTGTTTGGACAGTACTTTCATTTCTAAAATGGCTGTAGTTGCTCTCTCTGCCTTAAGTAGAGCAGGGCAGGTAGAAAGGCTGTGTGAGATGGTATGGAGTAGAAGTGGTTATATGAGTGGCCATGTTACATAGTACAAACTGATGTAAAAAGAGGTGGGTTTTTTTCAGAATTCATTTGTTTTTCTCGATGTTTCTGAAACGTTCATAAGCAATCTTTAGGTAGCATAGTACTTAGATATTAGGATAATAAGTTGCACACCGGGTACTTTGCTGGGCACTACAGATCATTGTCACTGGGGACAATGGGGCTGGGCAGTGCCCAGGCAGAAAGGGACCTGGGGGTGCTGGTGACAGCAGCTGGACATGAACCAGCAGTGTGCCCTGGTGGCCAAGAAGGCCAATGGCCCCTGGCCTGTGTCAGGAATGGTGTGGCCAGCAGGAACAGGGAGGTCATTCTTCTCCTGCACTGGGCACTGGTGAGGCTGCACCTCGAATCCAGTTCTGGCCCCTCAGTTTGGGAAGGATATTGAGATGCTTGAGCGCGTCCAGAGGAGGCAACGAGGCTGGAGAGGGGCTGGGAGCACAAACCCTGTGAGGAAGGGCTGAGGGAGCTGGGGTTGTTCAGCCTGGAGAAAAGGAGACTCAGAGGAGACATCATCACTCTCTACAGCTCCCTGAAAGGAGGCTGCAGTCAGGTGGGGTCGGTCTCTTTCCTCAGGCAGCAGCTGACAGAATGAGAGGACACAGCCTTAAGCTGCACTAAGGGAGATATAGGTTGGATGTTAGGAAAAAGTTCTTCATGGAAAGAGTGATAAAATACTGGAATGGTCTGCCTGGGAGGTGGTGGAGTCACCATCCTTGGATGTGTTTAAAAAAAGGCTGGAAGTGGCACTCGGTGACATGGTCTAGTTGAGTTGTTGGGGCATGGGTTGGACTTGATGATCTCAAAGGTCTCTTCCAACCTAGTGATTCTGTGAATTGTGACATTTATTTGACATGAAAGGAATGATTTGTAATAACTTACAGGAGAATATAATCAGAAGTCAATGTCTTTTGTTGCTACCCAAAGATTGAGGTGAAGCTAAATCAATAGACAATCTGTAGCACATTTTGTTTATTGCATCTTGGCATTTAAATTAATTGGTGTTATAGCCTGTTTTAGCAGGCTATGCAGTTAAAGCAGACATGATATGAAGTAGTGAGTAATAGAAAATACATAAGAACTTGTATGGTAGGAGCCAACTTAAATTTAATCAGTGAATATATATATGAATATTGTATTTAGGTTAAAATGTGTGACATGCTGTCTGATGATTATTATTGTAATTGCAGCCAAGAGGCAACAGAAAACATGGTGCATCATTTATCATCTCTAGAGCAATTGCAGGTAAATATGATTTGTTCTTACATTCATGACTTCTAAGACTGTGTGAATTACTTTTAATTTTACAATTTCTGCCCTTTAGAGTGCCTAATGTAATGGAAATAGAGTGCAAGATGTGTTTTCAGGAAGATGTTTTCTGATTGTGAACATGGCTGTGTTATTTTTATGTCAATTTTGTAAGCGTTCTTGTCTCCATTAGTTTGTTGGGACAAACTAATAACCTTAAGTTAAAAAGCTTTGTGTTTTGCAAAGTGTACTTAAGTTTTTTTTGTTTTTTCTTAACATCTTTACATCTCTTGCACTGGGCTGTTTGCTGGTTAGCTCTGTGATGAAGTTTTACATTCTGATGATACTATGTTGTATAAACAAAGTGTTGAATGGCAGTAACTGAACTGGATTTTCATTTGTCTTAGAATTTCAAAAAGTATGCAGTAATTTTTTTGGGTTGGTTGGTTGGTTTTTGTTGTTTGTTTTTGATTTGCTGTTTGCATTTATTCTAAATGAGAATTCCTTAGCCAAGTATAGAGGGTTTTCCCGTTAATACCTTTTTCCTTAACGAGAATTTGAGATTCCCTGTGCAGTAAGCTGGAGGCTGTTTTAAGACTTCTAGAGGTGTAATTTTTACCTCTTTGTGCTGTAGGTCCTGCATTGCTTTTGCTTCGGTACATCTGGTACAGGTAGGTTTTATGAGACTACTGCTTAATTTTCCTATTTGGTAATATTTTAATGGCTTTTTGATTTGATAGAAAGTAATTCTTAATGGGAGTAAAATGGAACACTTGTTTAAAAAAATTGTCCAACCAATGCTTAGAGAAGCCTGTTTTAATAAACTGAGTTGTAGCTGCTTGAGTTGCATCTGAAGCTGAAATAGGAAAGGACTGGTTTGTACTTGTTTGAGTTTGTGTGTTTATCAGAAGCTGAAGTAACCTTGCAGTTGGAACAAGATTTTCCTAACGTGTATTTGTCCTCTCTACTCCCAGCTGAGATACTGCAAGGGAAGCTATTGTGGGATTTTTTCTAAAGTGTCAGTGATGCGATGGCATGACAGGGTTTGCTTAGTAGTAATTTTGGACTTTTTTCTTTGACTATTCAGACTCATACGAAAAGCTTCTTGATAACTTCTTGAGCAGCACTTATGCCATTTATAAATTTAAGTTTTGATTCAAAAGTCATTAAATGGTCCCAGAAATATTTTGGGGTAAGTACAATGTTTCTGTAAAACTTCAGCTCTGTGGTTGTACCACTTAGCAGGTTTGAAGATACCCCTTCTAAAGGATAATCTGTTGGTTTTGAGTTCTATGGGAAGAGACATTGATGTGACTAACTGTGAAACAGCACTGTACTCGAATTTGGCAGGGAATGCTGTTTTCCCTATTATTGATGTTCTGCTCTATTTTTGTGCACCTACTCCGCCCCCCACCCTTTTCTCATGAGGGGGTAATGTTTATGGGCACCATACTGTCATGTAAGTCAAGTTGTAAGGATTCAGTTGTAGACAGAATTTACTTACTTTTCTTCCCTCCCTCCAGCAGTCATATTTAAAAGCTAATTTCAAGCTTTTATAATTTTTTCTAGTTGCTGTTTTCATGTATTTTGATGTAAGAGTTTTGGAGGGAGCTTGGGAGGCCTCTAGTTTAAAGTCCTACTAAAAGCGAGAGAGCACTGAATTCCAACTGGTTCCTTGGGGCTCTGTCCAGCTAGGTCTTGGAAAGATTAAGGTACCGAGAACCCAGCCTGTTCAAGTGCCTAACTGTCTTCATGGTGATAAAAAAAATCTCTTCTTAATATCAGCTTGAAGCCTTCTTGGTTTTGGAATTACAGAAACATTTAGGTTGGAAAGGACGTTGACAGTCATCGAGTCCAACTGTTACCGCAGCATTTCCAAGTATTCCAAAGGGTTGATCATAGTTTCTTGTGTTCCCTCTGTGCACCTCTGTTGCTCCCATCTTCCTGGTAATCTCCTAGGTATCAATCAGAATGCTGCTGTTTTTTTGCCCTGAAGCCTTCCCTTCTTCAGGCTAAAGAAGTACAAATCCCACAGCATCTGACTCATTGAGGGACAAGTACTTCAGTCCCCTGATCATGTCGGTACCCTCCTGTTTACTGATGTTCTTGTTTTTATGAGTGTACCAAAACTGGCTGCTGACCACAGTATAAAGAGTGATAGATAAATTATCACTTCCCTTAATAGACATTTTGGTTCTGTTAAAAGTAAAAGCAAGGCTGTTATTAGCCTTTGTCGTTGGCAGGGTGCAGTGTTGATTCATGTTCAGTTGCAAACCCTCTCAGATAATTGATGGTTGCCTTGAAGCTGAGTTGTCTGGTGTGTGTATCTCAGGTTCTGCATTTGTTCACTGTGTGTTCTGATTGAGCCTTATGGTTTTGGTATTTCAGCCCTGCAAAGTTTTCTCTGCCCGCTGGACTGGTTCGTCTGGTTAGCAAGCAGATCAACTGGCACCTCGTACTTGCAAGGTAACCAGCTCCCATGCTTTGCCATTTCTGACAGGAGTGAATGTATTAATGCTTCCTCTGCTCCCCCACCATCTCCATTGATAGCCATGCTGAGTTGATACTGTGCTAAAGATACGTTATTCTTTCTGGCCAAGGGAAATACTGGAGGCTCTCACAGGTGGCCTCAATGTGCTACTACCTGGGGGCTTCTACCTGCTTCCCTTCAGTTAATGCATTTCTTACTCAGGATTGAATGTCTGCCCAGTTTTTGAAGCAAAGTGTCTTGCAGTGCAATCATTTTCAGGTTTGAGTCCTGAATTTGGTTGATTAAAGACTTATAACTTGGCAGGATATATAATTTTAAAATAAGCAGTTTATATTTGTGGAAAGTGAGTGCATACCCTCAAGACTTGTCTGCTATTGCATGAAATTATACATGCAATTACATACACAGAGAAGTGAGAGTTCCAAGGCTAGAAGCAGGTGTTCTGCAGGAATTTTAGCAACATCAGTGAGATCACTGGCTTTTAAAAGTAAGCACAAGTATGCAAAATGCTTCAGTGACATGATTACATGAAGGTAGTAGGGAAGGTTTTAGTTTATGTTGTATGCAAAGACAAGTAACGTACTGAATTATGATAGTAGTTTATACCAAATAAAGCAATACATAATTTTGTATGTTGCTGTTGTAAAATTATCTGTAAGCAATGTCTGACCCTGACTTCCTATGCAGCAGTTCTGTTTTCTTAGTTCTGCTGGAAAAGAGTGGCAGATAGATTTCTGTGAAATGGAAATCATAGCATGGATATTTTATTCTAAATAAAAATTGTTATTTCTCATTTTAATTCTTTTTTTTTTAAATTTATGAATGAGTCAATTTATATCTAACCATGGAGAAAAAGCACTTAGGACTCTGATGCACATTCTGTAAGGACTGGACTTCAAATGAATTTTCACTTCTGTTTTTTCTTTCAGCAATGGTAAATTGTTGGCAGTTGTTCAAGACCAATGTGTAGAAATCAGGTAATTGTAATGTGTTACTTCAGCTGTGGAGTTCTGAGAAAGTGTTTCTGGTTGCTTGTTAGCAATACTTTTAAAGATTTTTTTTGTTTGTTTTACAATGTTATATATTATGACATTTATCCATTAAATGATCATAAAAGCAGAAGCCTTCTATTTCTTTTTAGTTCTCAACCATTCCCCATTTAAAAAAAAGACCCCAAACCCAACATAAACTGTCCTTGAGCCCCCCAATTATAATAGATGTGTTAATGGGGTAACAACTGTAATTTATCATCCTGGTCACAGGTAAGCATTCTGTTTGTAGCTACCTCACGGTGGTATATAAATGGTGATCAAATACCTGCATCTCTCTCTGTCTTGAAGATGTGAAAGAAAAACAGTCAAGATCCTCGAAAATACTCAGCACAAATTATGGTCTTTCTAACCTTTGCCTTTCTGCCCCCTCTAGAAATTCTCCCCTAATAAAGGGTCAAGGAGCTGGTATCTGATGTTCTTCTCCGTGGAGTAGCTGACATATATAGTGCTTCACTTTATTTTACAAGTGTTGCAGATTGTCGTAGAGACACGCTTTCCTTTTTCTTGTGCTCTCTTAACAGCAAGCTCTCCTTCGCCAGTTCAAGAGCACATTTAGCTGTAGAACAGATCTTGATTGAGTGTGTTTACTTGCTTCACAAAAATCCATTTGCTAGAAGGTCAGACCTTCCATTTATATGTAAAAGAAGCAAGTGTATGAAAATTGTTCAATCAAAAGTGGTGTGAGCACCATAAACGTCAGCTTAAAGACTATAAAATAAATCCTGTGTTTCAACTGTATTAATGTAGCTATATTCTTCCATTGTTTCTAAAATTGTAACCTAGAGAATACTGACTAGTTGTTTTTTTTTTCTAAAGTTATATGAAGCACTGAAATGATGCTGTCCTATTTTGTACAGCATTAAAAAGAAATGAGGGATGTTGGTATTTGTGCAGTTGTAGGAGGATCTCTAAAATACTATTGTTAGTTACTGTAGCTGCCTAAGGGTGAAAGTTACTGCCTGCTTTTTTGAACGAGTAGAGGCATGCAGGCCTTTGAATTGTGCACTCAGAATATCATTCTAGTGTTCTGTTGCAGAAAACTGAGTAGTGGGTTTTTTCATATCTAAATTCATATCAGTCTGTTTTCTGCAGGTCTGCAAAAGATGACTTTGTATCCATAGTTGGAAAATGTCAAGGTATGGCAACCTCTTCATTACTTAATGTCATTGTTTATTACTCATACATTGCTGTTGTGGTGTGTGTGCACATTGGTAAATGGTGGTGTTGGTTTACTTTAACAATACTTGAAATCATTGGGAAGAATCTCTTAGTAGTTTTGCTTTGTGATTAGCTCTGTTACCCTCCCTCTGCCATTTCTTTCTATGATGATTAATACATGAAACCTGAATCTGAAATGATAGTTAGAATTAATGGCTCTTGGAGACATATGAGGTTTTTCTTTTTTTACCCTCTTCTGAGATAAGCTTATAATGCTGGTGTATATATGGTATGCTGCATTTTTTTTGATGAAATTGACTTTTTGTTCCATTTAAGGGATTATATTTATTTTTTACTTTTATTAATAATTTTATTTCCTTTTCATAGTGCCAAAGGATCCTAACCCTCAGTGGAGGAGAGTGGCATGGAGTCATGATTGTACATTACTTGCTTATGCTGAAAGCAGTGGAACAGTCAGAGTGTTTGACCTGATGGGTAGTGAGCTTTTGGTCATTTCACCGGTATGTGCTCTCTCCAGTTAAATACAAATATAGTAGAACTCTCTTTAAGGATTATGCATTATTTCCACTCTTTGACATTTTTCAAATAATGGCTTAGTTTGCTATAAGTAAATACCCTGCAGAAATGGACCATAAAAAGTTCCACAATAATGCATCCATGATATGATCAGCAAAAGTCATGTGCAGCCCTTGCAACAGCACAAATGGTATGTATTTGTCCTGGTTTAGGGCAAATTTTTGTCACCCCAGGACAGTTTCACATCTTTCTTGGAATTGTGGTAGGGTGGTAGGTGCATCAGACAGTAAAAAGTATGGAATCACCACAATTTCTAGTGATAGATTATAAATCTGCACTTTGTATGCAGAGTCAAGTTGTAAATCGAGAAATATTGTTGCCAGAGTACTTTGCTTGGTACAATATTAGATAATTGCTATTGACAGGCCTCATGCAATATATTTTCTATTTTATATGTTCAAGGAGTATATTGAACAGGTTTGTGAAGGTGGCTCAAGTGTATTTTCTCAATATATTGTCTTTGCAAACTTTATAGTAATAAGATTTCTTTAAAACCAAGATAAAAGAAAATGAATTTCATTTGTAATACGAAGTATGATAATTTAACTTCATAGTTCTTTCAGTAACAAAGACACTTTTTAAGAATCTCCTTTCTCTCCCAATTTCTGCCTTCATTTTTGGGTAAAGACAGCAAGTTTTCCAGGTGACCTGAGTTACGCAGTTGCTGGATTGATCTTTCTAGAATACAAAGCAAGTGCCCAGTGGTCAGCTGAACTCCTTGTTGTTAATTATCGTGGAGAACTGAGAAGTTACCTGGTAAGGTAAGCATAATTTTGTCTTGCTTTGAGAAGGTGCAGTGAACTTCAAAGGAATTTTTTCTGCTCTTTAAAGAAAATAAAACTGAACTAATGCATGTATTTTTTTTCCCTGGCATACTTAGTGTTGGAACAAATCAAAGCTTTCAAGAAAGTCATAGTTTCAGCTTTAGTAGCCACTATGCCCATGGGATAACAACTGTCATTTATCATCCTGGTCACAGGTAAGTGTTCTGTTTGTAGCTTACAGTGTAAGCTACCTCACATTGATATATAAGTGATGAACAAAATGTGGCAAAATAAACATTGAAGTGTGTTGGATAGCGAGGGAGAGATAAAGCTATTCTAAAATTGCTGTTTAGTGTATCAGTGATAACAAGTCATGTCTCTTTCTACTATGAAGGAGGAGCTATGAAGTTCATCTCACTCGACTTTCATTATTCCATTAGTAAAATTATGTCCTTGTGTACCTTGTGTAAGCACCATGCATTTTTTAGAATGTCAGGAATAGCTTCAAAAGAGGTTTTCTGAATGTGATGAAAGATGAGTAAAGGCTGAAGTATAAATTTAGTTGTTGGGTGTTGTGTTTTGTTTGGTTTGTTTTCTCTCTATCTGGAGTTGATTGCTGGACTTGTTGGCCAGCCCATTTTCCCTGGTGTTCTGACTGGAACTGCCAGACTTTGGTATTTGGAGTTGTCTTGTGATGTGTTTTCTCTGTTGGTAACCTGTTGGGTACAGAAACGGACCTGAAATGAGAGCTGGCTGCCTGCCTGCTCTAGAACCCGATGTAGTTGCAATGGATCCTGGTTAGCCTATTACTTATGATAAAAATGTGTCCACTTTTTTAGTACCTATTTGTTATGTAGCAGGATAAACTCAGCAACTCTGATTCTGTTTCTCTTTAGATACAGGAACTAAACTTTGTTCTAGATATTTTTCTTCTATTAGATGTGCTAGATTTGAATCTTTCAGTGCAATGTTATATCATGGTATTGTTTTAAATGGAAATTAAGCTTTGCTGCAGAATACCAGAAGAAACTCACTGTTGAAAGAACTTGTTCTTATTCTTCAGTATTAAGTGAGCTGTCATCTCTATCTTAGGGAAAAAAATTATTATTAATGAGATATAATGTTATTCTAGCTTATTATTTTGAGAGATTAATTTTGTGTATGGCTTTTTCTTTCCACCTAATTAATATTTAGTGATGTTACATAATTAATATTAAGTATACTAAATTTCCAGTTTTGAGGTATACTTGTGGATCTGGAGCTTTGGTAGAACTACATGACCAGACAACAGAACCGACCCATTGTTTCCTTTGATCAGACCAGGGTTAATGGCTGTAGTATTTCCTGCTATGTGCAGCCAGTTTAGCAGCTTAGTAAAGTTGAAAGAAAATTAGGAAAATTGACAGGTGAAAGAATGCAAAATTGAATGGAATGGATGGAAAACAAGAGCCATTGTTTTGCCCCTGATGGAGGAAAGTGTTTTCTGTTTTGAATTTAGTCTGTTGTAGAAAACTTGTAGATTTGGCATTGAAGAGTTTTAAATTTGAGAGTAGAGTCTCTCACTGAAATATTCTTGTTATCTCAAAAAACCCAGAAGGGCTTGAACGCAGCTACTTCAAAGTTGTGTATTAAAGAAAATTATCAATACACCTTGAATTCTAATTTTCAGGAATGTGAACTCTGATCACTTAACACAAGTTCAACTTTGTCGTTTTGTGCTTGGTGTTTCATTTAACCTCAGATGATAAAATTATACTGATCTCCCTTCACTGCTTGTAAGGCTTGACTTACTGAATTACTATATTACTTTGTATTTGCTTGTGACCCATTATAATGCAATAAAATAGCAGTTAGTAACTTAATTTTTTCAAATAGATGAATGATAGTTGCAAAGAGAATATGACAATAGGGAATGTTTCTGAATCTGTAGGAAAACTGTAAGCAATAGCTCGGTGAAAAAAATCCAGTAATGCCTTTTACTGTTTTTGAAAAGTATTATATGCCTTAATTTAGATACCTAATGTTGGTGTTCTCACATGATCCTGCTTCCATCTGGGATGGAATTTATAGTGCATTTTAGCTGACAAAACTGAAATGTCTGCTTCAGTGTGAGATTTTTGTAAACTCCAATCCAAGGTTCAACAGCTGCTTTTGTTTTGGTATCTTAATCTGGAGCTGAATGTCTTATTTCTGGATTATCTGCAATTGCTGTAGAAGATGTTTGATACTAAAGCCTAAAGTTTGCAATGAAGGGCTTGTGATGAAGGAGTTGAAGGATTTTAGATTTATTTAATTTTTTTTTTGGTATCAAAATTGCTAAGTAAAGAAGAGTCTATCAAGTTTTTCTTGGATGCCTCAACTGAGCTTGCTCTCGGGACTGACGTTAGTTACACTGCTTATCTTCAGTGCAACTTTGTACAAACCTGTGGAGTGGAGTACAATGGAGGTACTTCAAGAACAGCCAGGTTTTGAGACTGGTGGAACTCTTGGAGATCATCCAATCCTTTCCCCTTCACTTCAGGGTCAGCTACAGCATGTTGCTTGCAGCCATGTCACTGCAGTCCAAGACCTGCACATCTGTGTCAAGGTCTCTGAGGTGCTGGAGAGCTGCTCCAGGGTGTGCTGGAGACTGAGCTGGCAGTGCATCACTGTGATTGTTTAGAACATACACAGAAACAGGTTCTGGCCATCATTTTCTGCAAAATGCTGCACTCTAGGCCTGGCATTTACATAGGTCTTTTCTAGGACTTGTTGAAAGGGTTCCTGGCTCCTGTTGGTCAGGTGTCCATCTGGAACAAAAGCTCAAAGCACCCTTTGATTAGGAACAGCTGGCAGACCCAGCTCAAAGCTTCTAAGGCTTGCTAACTAGCTCTTCCTGGCAATGCAACACATTGTGAAGTTTCTCAAAGGCTTCCCAGGAGTTTGCTGGTGTTCTCAGGAGTCCTCAGAGGGTCCCAGAAGTATATAGATATTTAAGGATATAGAAATGAAGCCTGGAAACAACTGCACAAACTGCTGTATGCTGGCTGTGCTCTGTGTAGAGCACCTCTGCAAGAAAAAAAAAATTAGACTTGTTCGTGTTCATATCTCGTATTGCAGTTTTTTGTGAAAGTGACTTCTGTTTTACTGTCTTAGGCCATTCTTCATACCACAGAATAGCCAAAACTCTTAAGAACTTTAAGCATCACTCTTAAGAGAGATCTTACCATTTTATACAACTACCTGAAAGGTGGTTGTAGCCAGGTGAAGGTCAACCTCCTCTTCCAAGGAGCCAGGAAGACATAGAAGATGAGGCTTAAGCTGTGCCAGGGGAGTTTTATATCAGAAGGGAGTTGGATATCAGAAGGAATTTCTTCACATTAAAGGTGCTTAGGTGTTGGAATGGACTGGCCAGGGAAGTGGTAGAGTCACCATCCCTTGAGCTGGTCTAGTTGACAGGGTAGTGTTTGGTCATAGGTTAGACTTGATGATCTCAGAGGTTTTTTTCCAGCCTAACTCATGATACAATTCTGTCATTCATTCATGGTACAAAATCATCCTGCTGTACATTTGTGACTAGCAGGAGACCTGGCAATAGTTTTACTGATGTCTTAAAAAGGATTAAATGTGGAAGGAATTTTTTTTCCTTTAGTCTTTCTTTGATATTTGCAAGTGTAGTTTTGGCATCCCCTGCGGTAGGAGCTGTGCTGTGTGAGCAGCAGAAGCTATTGCTGGAGGCAGAGCATTTTGAGAATGGTGCAGCCTTTGGAAAGGGATAATGGAGCATTCCCAGGGCAGAGCTTCAGGCTCCTACAGTTGTGCCTCTTTTTGTAGATACTTTACCTTTTGATGGGTGATTCATTACAATGATGCTTCCAAACAAAGTTAGACATTATTCTCAAAAGTTTTCATTGAAGTAGTCATCAGTTAAATACAGAAGCACTTACTAGTAAGGTGAAAGAGCTTCAAGGGCAGATACTTTAATACAGTTTAGTGGTGATCAGCAATAATTTTAAGATTTACCTAAAAGTTCTTAAAATGCCACCTACAGTGTGTAACAAAATTATTACATGCACATGTATAATTGGTACTTTAGCTTTAGAAAACAGAACTGACAAACCTTAATGTGTTCAGTTCTTCAGTGAAAGAGAAGTAGCTTTTGTACCACAGCTGAATAAATGGAAATCTGATACTTAAACAGAATGATCAGAACTTGCCATATGCTTTAGCAGTAGTTTATCATTTTTGAGAGTAAGGGGGAAACTCAAACTTGTGTCTGGACTTATTTTTTTTAGATGTTGGGAATTATTTCAGGGACTTACCCTGAAAGCTAGAGATGAAAACGAATAGGTATACATGCTAGAAATAACAAATGTTAACTGAATAATATTAAAGTAGTTTTTAGATTTCAGGGTTCACAGACGATTTGTTGACAGACGAAGTTTATTGTGGCTGTTAAGTGCCTTGATATATTTAGCCTTTTGTTACTCTAAGCAAACTGCTATGAGCTTAAGAAAATTAAAATAAAAAGTGGCATTATATGAACTCATAATACATCTTTATATATTTTACAGACTTCTCCTTGTAGGAGGCTGTGAAACAGATGAAGATGGAGTATCTAAAGCAGCTGGATGTGGGATATCTGCTTGGAGAATTCTGTCAGGCTCTCCCCATTACAAACAGGTCTCTAGTTATGAAGATGATGTTAGAACAGTAAGTATGTGTCCTCATTTTACTGGATGAATAGTGTCACTGGAAGCTCAATACTCATCTCTTTATGAAAGATTAATTCAATGTGATGTTTTGCTCTTTTCTGAGCTGTGATTTGTATGTCTAAACAGTTACATTTTTCTCCACAGCATCTGTTTTTGCTTTTTCTGTAGTATGATTTGAACTTTAAGTTCTTGTCACTTGTGGTCTTAAAACCAAAAACAAGAAGAAAGGCATCTTTAAATTTCCAAGCTACAATATTTTTTGCTCTTAAAATTTTTTGCTCAAGTTGTACATTGGGATATGTTACCTGTCTTTGTTGGAAAAAAATTACAGTTTGTTGTTCTATTACTTCAGAACAAAAGGCAGCACACTTGAAATAAATGTTTCAGTTTAATTCTGACTCTTGATTTCTTTTGCTTCTAGTAGAGGTAAATGTTTGATTTGGTAACAACTTGGTTGTACTGAAATCAATTTACAATATACCAGGATAAATTCTAGTGTTTACTCTTACATAGGTATTGCTTGGTATTACAAGCAAGTTGTTAATTTAATTGCAAATGAGTAGTGCTTTTCTGTGACATGTTATATACCTACTGAAGTGGACAGAATTATACAAACTGGATTTTATTATGCTTGCATTATTTTAAAGTAGGCAGTCTTATGGAAGTTTAAAAATAGTAACATCCATAGAACATGCTGAGTTG
>VWYI01044715.1:2198-63723 GCA_013399455.1 Anthoscopus minutus | reverse complement strand
AAAGAGACCTCCCTATATTCATGCTCCCATTTTTTCCATACCTTGTTAGCCTAGAACTTGTTTGGAAAAGCCTCACAGAGCAGAGGATCTGATTTGACTTACTTTAGGAGTTTGTAGATTGGAGCTTTAATATCTGATAACTCAGAGTCCTAATGCACTTCATTCTCCTTTGAAAATGCAAACAAATACACACATGTGAAATGTTGTATTTGAAGGAATGTACTTCCCTACTAATAATTGGGTCATCCAACTAGAATTTAAGAGTATTCATCGAAGTAATGTATAATGAGGGAAAAGGTACATAGATTGCAATTTTTTATTTATATATAAAAATAACAATTTGTTATTGTTAATTTGGCTTCCAAGACTACAAACACACAGTTTGTATAATCAGCTTCCTAATCAGAGATAAAAATCAGTAATATCTCTGTTAGCGTCTCAAAGGTTTCTGGGAATTAAGTAAAGTTGTGAGTGTTTTGAAACATATTCATGTGGAAGATACAATTCTTACAGTGTGGACATGCTTTGAAGTACAGAAAGTGTATTATTTACAGTGTGTATCAAAAGTTGTTCTCAACTCATCATTTATATGGAGAAGAGGATCCTAACACCTCTTACGAATCATGCCATATAAAAATCTAGTGTGCTTTTTTCATCAAAAAGTTTGCTGTAAATAAGTATCAGTATAAAGTCTAAAATTACAAGATTCAGTTGACTTTGTTATTGTGACAGTCACAGGAAAAAAAATAGAATAGGAAGCAGAAGACAGCTTGCAATTCCCACTTACTCTCTGGATTTTGTGACAGCAGTATATCATTTAAAGCCAAGCTGGGAGGGAAGGAGAGATAAAGATGGTTTCAGACAATATTCTGGATGTTTTGATGCAGATGGCTCCCTGATCTGTTCACCTAAATTAAAGTCCCAGCTGCCTTCCTGGCACACTGAGTTTGCAGCTTACTTTTAGAGCTGATGAGCTGAGAAAAACTCAGATGTTCCACAGTCAGATGATGTGGAAACATCTGCGGCATCTACAGCTACTTGCTAATGGGAAGGCCACAACCCTTTCTAGGTTTCCCAGGAAGTTAGCCCTGTGTTATGGAGTGCACTGTATTTTTTCAAGAGATTCAAAATCTTTAAAGGGGAATCAGTACAGCAGGCAAAAAAAATTAATTGGCAAACCCACTAGTTTTCTTAAAAGATTACACTGCATTCTTTGATGTTAGTTGCAGGGTATGGTTTTTCATTGTTTCTAAGTATCAGTTACTTGGACAAAGAAAATCACTGTAAATGTAGTGAAACAATAGAACTATATCTGACAGAATAAGCATATTCTTAGTCTGTAGGCAAATTGCTTGCTTCAGATTTTTTTAGTTCTCTTTCCCTGGGGGGTAAACATTGTGAAAACAGTTCCACTTCTCTAGTTCTAAGACTGCATGCTTTACTGGCATCATGTGCTCCTGAGGCAAACAGAGAGATCTGTCTTACTGAAAAGAAATTACATCTTGGAATAACATGGAAAGCCAGAATGTGACAAATGAGTCGGAATGTGACAAATTTATTTAGGGAATGAACTAAGTTGCTATATTCCAGGTAGCATTAACAGTCATCCTGGGCCAAATTATGCAGCAGTTAATACAGGACTCTCTATTGATAAAAGAATTCACATCAGTCCATAGACTGGCTTAATGAAAAGTAAATTTTGTTATTTCTCAGGGCAGTAACTGAAAAAGTTCATTCAGATGATAACATAGATGCACCTAAATTATTTCAGTGCTTGGCAGTTAATTGTCACTAAGTATCACAATACTCCACTCAAAACATGAATGTTATGCAGTATCATCCAACACAAAGTTTAGGAAATGACCGACAACCTCAAAATAATTTCCATTAGGAAGTCATTGTGGAATAGAGATGTTGAATAAGTTGGTGACACTTGGTCTTAAATTACTATTTTATTCAGTGTGCAAAATATTCAGGTCGTATCTACAGAATGTGAAAAGTAAATAGTAAATACCCCTATATCCTCTGCAGCCCTAATGGACAAGCAATTGAGCACTGAAACAGTGGCACTAGAACTAATCCTTGGATACATAAACAGAAATGAGAAGTTGGCTTAATCTTTCTGGGTCTCTGGTAAGGAGCCTGTTAAAATACACTATTTGAGTTTCTACCTTTTAGAAGTTCAGATTGTAACCTGGGACAATTATAGAAAAAAAAGTTACAACCCTACAGTAAATATATTTGCACTAACAGATGAGGAGAAGAACTGCTTTCTCCAAAAGACTACTCAGAAGTGCCTCAATTTGCATGTGACACCTTACAAGGGGGGACTTAACTCTGTGCAGGGAGTCTTGGAGTGTAGGGAAACATTCAAAGAACTAGTGGTTCAAAACTGTAACAGGACGATCTGAAAACAGAGATAAGTGTGGGGGTCTTGTATTACTTTTTTAAAAAGGAGAAGGAAGATACTGGCAGCAGAGGCAAGTGATGGGTTGTTCTGTTAAGTCTGGGCTAGATGCCTTCCCTGGACTACAGAGAGAGGCAGCTAAGAGGTGCAAGGGCCCTTCCTCTTCTGGGCTGGAAACAGTCTGAGTTACCTGAGCCACCTGCCCCAGATTTGAGATCTTTGAATCCACAGACATCATGTTCTTTTCAGAGGAATGTTCCTCCCTCTTTAGACCTAGCTGTATCCATTAAAAATCACTTAGAAGTTTTGAATGGAGGCCCAAATGCATACATATTTGCTCCAAACTCACCATGGTTTGAGGGAAGGCCTTTACTCACTAGTGTTATAATTCATTAATAGGGGAATAAAACCCATGCTCTTGTTCAGCATAGGGAATGGGGACTTTTCCTCCCTTCTTTCACCATGGCTTCCAACTTAAACTCATGAAGCCACTCCAAACCCTCTCTGTTAGACTGTGCTGGTTCCAACCAAGGACATAAGGGACAGAGCCTGGAGCCATGTATGTGTGGCCAAGTCATTGTGCTATTCCAAATTATCTTACATCATGGCCAGGGGCAGGGAAAGGGCTCCCACTTCCTGGGACAGGGCAGGCGTTCCTTTTTCCAGAGAGCAGTGGGATAACAATTGTCCTGACCAGAGGGTTTCTCAGCCATTGTTTTTCATTGTTTTAAGCTTGGGGGGAAACAGGGCACGAGGAAGGGCAGGGGGCCATTTTTTTCTTGGTCTTGGAGCTGTGCAGCACCAAGTTGTGTTTCTTGGTCATACCTTTTTTGTATGTAAACCACCCTCTTTTTTGTATACTTTTGTAATTAATAGTGTTGCTGATTTTGTTCACTTTCTTATCTCGTTGTTTTGTTATACTGGAACATTGTTGTTCCAGTAAGCTGTTTTTAGCTCAGGACCTCTTAACTTTTTTCTCTGCCACTAGAGGGGTGGGTAAGGGGACCACCTCTGTGGGGCTTAATTTCCAGCTGGGCTTAAACCATGAAAAAGACTTTTGATTTATTGTCATTTCATCCAAGTAACACTTTCCCCCAGTTTCAGCCTACACCAAAACATACATCTCCCTTTTCCTTCTTTCTTTGCCATTCTGGAAGAGCATCCTTTCCTCTCCATGACAATTTCTGTTAAAACACAATGACCTGTTCAGACATGCCCCTGTTGAAAAAGGAGTAGTTCCTTAAAAACTGAAATTAAAACCTACATATTGTGCAATTGGTAAGAGGTCTGCAACCAGCTCTGGGGGCACAAAGGCATTTTCCAGAACAAAATTACTGCTGTCTGGAAAGACTTCAGATGAGTTATGCTTGTTTTCAACATCTGTCAATGTTCTAAAATACATATTATGCTCTGGGTATTGTAAATGTGCCTTTTGCCTGAGGAGAAAGTCTGCAAACACAAGGGACAGTAACTACTGCCTCTGTATCATCTATACCTATTAAAAGAAAATACAAAAACCATATTGATTTTTGGTATAGAAAATAATGCTGTAGCAGATGCCTTCAGAAAATTTAACCTTAGCTATTTATATAATATTTTTGAGATAAGATAGCACAGATTAAAAGATAAATCAAAGAAGGTTGTAGTGCTACTTAATATGGGAAGTACTGGGTTATCCTCTCCATGTAATCTTTGAAATTCTGTTTGGTTAATGCCGTGGTCAGTTGGAACCTGTAATTTATGAATCTCATTTTTATAATGCACATTGTTTTTATAATATCAGAGAGGAAGAAATAGTGCAGAGCTGTGAATGTATGTAAAAACAATGAATCACACTTAAGCCAAGAATATGGAGAAGTCTATACTGCATTAATAGAAAAGATTAATGTAATGAAAAAGTAGCTGTAGGATACTACTAAGGAGATGGTAGAGGATTTCAAAAAGGAGCAATGTCCTATGGTTAAAAAAATCAACTACTGGAAAAGTCATTAACAGGCAATCAAAAATTAAAATATTTGATAGTGGTGGTTTGTCTTGCAGAGATACAACAAAAAGGTAATTTGGTTTCTAGCAGTGGATTTAACTCCTTAGTGAAAGATAATGGTAAACCAGTAGAAAGGAAACAATCTAGAGGTGATTCCAGCACATTATGACGATCGGGAGCTGTGTTCCTAATAATTTTTAGGAACTAGTTTACAAAGGAAAGTTTGAAAAGTCCTGAAGGGGAAGAAAAAATTAATCACAGAATCAATTCAATTGAAAAATTTCTCGAATTGAGCAGCACCATATCAACTAGATCATGACACTAAATGCCATGTCTGGTCATTCCTAAACACCGCCAGGGACAGTGACTGCATCACCTCTCTGGGTAGTTCATTCCAATGTCTAGTAACCTTTTCTGTGAAGATACTCCTGATGTCCAACCTAAACCTCCCCTGGCACAGCTTAAGACTATGTCCTCTCATCCTGTCACAAGCTGCCTGGGAGAAGAGGCTGACCCCCATCTGGCTACAACCTTCTTTCACCTAGTTGTAGAGAGTGAGTGACCCCTGAACCTCCTCCAGGCTAAAGAACCCCAACTCCCTCACCTGCTTGTCACAGGACAGTGAAATGTTAATTTCTTTGAAATTCTACTGTTGGTAAGGCTGGTTTTGGCTTTCAGTGACCTTGCCTCCAACAAGCTACAACATTCAAGCCCACCAGACATTTGTGTCACCCATAACAAAGTGTGGCTGTGAGGGGATCAGGAGTAGAGCCATTTGGTGAAGAATCTGTCAATACTTAGTACATGTTAACTTCTAATTTTATAATTCTATTTATCAAATGTTATTAGATCATGGCATGGTTTAGTTATGACTGAAGCAGGGAAACAAGGCCCTTAGAAATAAACAGCCATAGGAATCTGTTGATGACCATGCTGTCAAAGGGAAATAAGGTTTCAAACTGGTTGAACAAGTTTTACATCCCACTTAATGATCTGTTCAGTAGCTCCAGGGCTTGGCCCTGGGATGGAACAGTGAGTATTCAGACCTGGAATTTCCTATGCTAGAGCCAGCAGGTAGCCAAGAGTGCATCCATGCACTGATGTGAGGAGAGAGACAAGCTGTGTCCTGGGAGCAGGTTCCAGCAAGTGGCTGCTATTTGTGAAATACTGAATACAACTTACAGAAATGCTGCCAAAATACCAATATTAACTAATAAAATTAACTTATGAATTGCCACACATATGCATCCTTGGTTATGGATGTCTCTGCTAGTACATGACCACAGTGTGTAGATACAGTGATATTGCCCTGCTTCATTGGGAATGCATATTCACATGTGGAGGTGATCTGGGTAGCCACTTTACTACAAAGGAAAGCATATGGATCTTTATGACTGGTTTGCTGTCTTCCAAATTTCCTGAGAGGTTCACTCTGCTTAGCTGTTTGGATCCAGCCTGAGTAAAAAAATTTCTTTCAGACTGCTGCTTATAAACACAGCCACACATGAACCTCTACAAATATTTATATTAAGGGCAAAGTCCTCTGAATTAGCTAAGAAGTCTACAGTCTTCATAAAGCAACAAAGATGAGTGCAACACATAAGGTAAACCAAAGCCTTGACAAGCAGCAGTTCTTCATTCAGATCTTTTCCATAAGAAATTTCTAATCCTCATGAAGTTTATAGAAAGAAATGTCTGTAAAAGAATGGAACAGTCCCACTTCAGTTATCTTTGCCAACAGTTGTGCTGGAAGCTCTCAGAAGTACATGGCTATACTGAGTCTTTTCTAGGCTGGGCTGAGTTAGCTACAAATTACCTTGGTCATGCCAGCAGCGTAGCTGTGGCACTGTGAGAAAAGAATACCTACCTACATGGTGTGCTAGCCTCCATGCTACTTATATGAGTAAAGTGAGTGTAGCTATTTCTAGAATTATTTCTATATTTTACAGGTATATAGAGGCCATCCCTAACTAACATCCTTTCAGGTGGTGAAAACTCTTCCATAGTAATAGTATCACTCAGCAGCCTCAGGGCTGCAGTCTTAGAGGATTCACCAGAGCCTGCAGAAAGCATCCAGTGACTTGTCCTCTCTGCAGCAGCAGCCAAAAAATTTATTTTTACACAGGGGACCACCCTTCCCCCTCTGGTGTTACTCTGTGAATAGTAGATTGTCTGGAGGTTACTAGGTGCCTGGAAGTACTTCCATAATTTTAATATGAGCTGAAGAAGATATAAAAAGGAAATTAAGAGGTAGAGAGGTTTTTGGCAAACATGAGAGAGCAGCAAATGAAGAGTTTGCAGCACAATGCAAATTACTGACATTCTTGATGGGTGTTTTTAAGTTACACATCCTGAAGTCAGCATGAGATAACCAGAAACAAACTTCTGCCAAGGGTGCAGATGAATGCACTGTCTGCTAGAAGACCTCTGGATCAAATAACAGTGCATAGAATCACAATTGTTTTGCTTCAACACAACTATGCCTTTATCTCTAAACCAAAATTCCTAATAAAATACTTGAAGATTCTAGTAAATTATGAATGTTAAGTTCACCATCACAGAAGTTTCTTAATCTTCTGACTGACTTGATGCTGTGCTAATTGTTAAGGTGGTGAGGATGATCAGTGTTGGGTTTTTCTATGTAAGTCAAGTAGCATCCCCACCTCTGTCTCTATTTTCTACATTTGATAGAAAAAAAATGTATCATGAATTGGCTGCATTACACATCATACAGGGAAAAATCACAGATGAACAGATACTAATTCTGTTATTTGTATAAGGGAATGAGAGACAAATTCAGTTTAAAGCATGGAGTGTTAAAGTGTCAGCTTGTTTCCCAGGCCAGACATATGCTTTCTGTGTGAGCTGGAAAGTAGTAAGGGCATGGGGGGTGCTGCTAAAATTTTGTGACTATCATGTCTTTTTTGGTCTGTTGCATTGCCAGCTCTAACACAGCAATAAATTAATTCAAGCATTTGACAGCAATTCTTTCTCAAAAAAGATGCTATCAGGTTCAGCTGATTCAATTCCCAGTACCCAAAAGGCCAATAAAAAAAACCAACCAAACAAACTCCACTGCCTTGAGAATTTCTTTGGACAAGATTCAAGCAGGAAAAATTGGAAAAACAGCTTCGCTGGCTGGTTGCATGAGAGTCTCAGAAACATCTAAGCTTTTGGTCAAGAGATTTGTGCACAGGCCCTGGAATTCTGCACTCAATAGGGAATCACTGCTGAGTACCTAATACACATCACAGGTCTGACGTTTTGGGCATTACTGCTTAACACTGTTGTGAGTAACCTCAAACAACGTATGACATAATTACCAATAGTTTGCTAATGGCAAAGAGGATGATTCACCAGCAGAGAGAAGCTGGGATTGCTTTTTTAGTCGACCAAATGAAATGTGTATTAACTGTAAGCATACAAACAAAATGGGTATTAACATGTAAACATATGCTCCCACCTATGCAGAAATGAACACAGGTTAAATTAATGAGGAGTTCACACTGGAAACTTTTTAATCTGCTAACAGATCCAGCTTCCTTGCAAATCCACATCCTACAGGAAAAAGGACTTCACTACTATTCCATACAAAATCCCTGAAGAATACCATATACCAGGGGGAAGTTTATTACTTCTTTTAACCCGCTTGTGTTACAACACTCCCTTGACCCACTTCTTTGGTCTGTAATTTAAGGAGCTACTGAAATGTTCCCATAGTAAAGCACTTCTTTGTGCTTATACAGATTAATACAATGTATAGTTTTTATAAAAGGCTACAGGATGTATTTAGTATTAATCCACCTCTCACTGTTTTTTAATCTAAAATTTAACTTTGTCTTTTGATATCATTATCTATGTTCAGTCTGAGACAACATTTTCTCCACTATGACTCTTTACTCTGCAATACAAAAAATAACCAGAGATGTCTGCAAATATCTTGATTTTTCCACACAATTCATATTCGGAAGTTAGTTTAGTATTGTCACTACTTACAGATTCATATCATTTACAGAAGTATACAGGAGTGTAGGTAAAATGAACTCAGAGAAAAATCACAACTCTTCCCATTACAATGAAACCAATTCATTGCCACAGTGAATGAAATCTGATAGTTTTGCCTCTGTATATCATGATGGCCGAACCCAGTTCTCATACACAAAGACTACATCTGCACACATCTACCAGGATGGGCTATAATTAGGACTAAACACCTGAAATTAATACAGCTGAATGCTATCCCATATTTAATCCAATTAAAAGGACTGATGCACATCATGTGGAATGAACATGAGGTAACTTAATGGGTCACAATAGGTCTCATGAGCATTTTTGTTGGTAATTAGGGCCATAAAGCTACAGGGAATAATTTCAATCACCCACTGCCCATCACAAAATAACATATAATTTAATAACAAAGCAAATCACAACATAGTAATTGCAGTGCAATACAAAGTTAGCTTAAAAGCTGAGAGATGCACCTGAGATGTAGGCACGTGTATATTCCCAATTAAGTCAACAGCTAACTAGCATTCTTAGCTTGCTGATCAAAAATGTGGCCTCAGAGATGTCCACTAATGCCACAGCACCTTCTGAATCAAAAGTGACTTGAATCATAACTGGGTATTTAAGTGAACAAAAGACTGGCAAGCACTTCTGAGAGTTAGGACTACATACAATAGAATCTACTGCAATGAAATGCAACTGCAGAAGGCACATTCACAATCAAATCAGTGTCACTCAAAAGGATCCTGGCTAGTTTAAACAGTTTAATTGCACTGATTTAGATTAACTGATAAATCTCTGCATTTACAAAGGGCATACATCAAAACAATGAGAAAGATGATGTTGTTTAAGAGACATGTCTGAGACTCAGGCACATGTTCCCAGGTCTTGTATTCAGCAGATCCAGAAGAGTTTTCAATTCTACAACTGTAAGAATTCTACAAACTGTAAGATTCCTTTCCAAGCTTATGAACAATCTTTGCAGTACTTGGCTGCCCATGCTGAGCAGACAGAGTATCTAAGCTGGTAGTTGAAAAGATATGTATATATCAATGTAAAGTATGCAAACAGGCAGACAAGTAGATTCAGAGAATATCAGTGTATCCATGACTTACCATGTACAGTAAATCTGTGGAAAAATCCGAACAACAAAAAGGAAGTAAATCATTAAATCTTACCTAAGAATGTACACATGTGCATAGTCAATAATTAGTTCATTCATTCATTCTTCTAGCTAATCATCCATGTTTCTTACTAAGGTATTTTGGACTGGTCTGTGAATTGCATCAGGCCTGAAGCCCAGAACAGATGCACTAAGATTGGAAAATCCTTAGGAAAATGATTATTGGTTAAGCACGTAAATCGTTCTACTGAAGACATCAGTCTTGTTCTTTTGTTGATTTTCTTTTAAGTAAGCATAGAAAAATCAAAGTTTTGAAATACACAGACCAATGCACTTTGATAGTATAACAGTGTTATAGAATCATGTTTGCTTTTACTGGACACAGGGGTGAAATCCTAATTCTTTGTCTGAAGGCACGTGAAGCTTTACCACCTAATTCAATTGTGGCAGCATTACACACAGTTTTAAAAACTCACTTCCTTTATCCAGTTCTCTCAAGCTAACAATCAGTATGTTGAAAACAATATAAAAACAAAGGTCTTAAAATAACAAATTACTTAGAAAGCAATCCTGTAGTCTTTGCTTCACAAAACACCCCTAAAGATTTATGTATAAGGGTACAGTCAATGCTGTGCACGTGGGAGCCTGTTTACTGTATCATTTGCAGTGGTTCTCACAGTAAATGAACTCATCATACAAGTAGGAATGCTCAAATTTGTGAAAAGTTTTTGCTTTTTCCTTACGAGACAAAAACCCCAAAATATTAGAACACTGAGTAAGACTGAAAACTTGCAGGAAAGTCTGAAGAAAAGCTGTTACTTGATATTTTTAAAATTGTATGGCAGTAAAAATTTGTCCTTTGTTTGGCTTCTTCATAATTTTTTGTTCAAGAATTCTAGGTTTGAAAACTACAGCATGTCAAAACTCACGGATGTTTTCCAACTCCCTGGGCTTACAGATGAGGAACAGAACCATGGTGCATTACAGGTAGGCAGCCAGCACAGTACTTCCGCAGTATCAAGAATATGGAAAAATTATTGTTGCAGAGACCAAAATCTTTGTGAAATATTATTTGTCATGGTGAATGATGAATGGTATCCTCCAGAAGATAGCTCCCAGGCAACCATCAGGCCTAAGCTCCCTGCGTTAATACAAGTAACACGCAAAGCACGCATGCCGGCTGTTCAGGAGCCAGCTTTAGAAATGGGTTAAAAATTGCCGGTATGGGATTCCGACGGACACTACTGGCGACATGGAAGGCACTCGGGACCCAACCATTCCACATGCCCTTGTTTTTTTCCTGCCTGTGTTTATCTTAAAGCTTATCAAACGAAGGATTCACCCTCACTTCGCTTAGAGGAAACCACGGAGCACTGCTTATGCTCACGGGCCGAGAAGGGCACAAAGCTTCACTCCTGCTGCAAACCACACAATGGGCAAGGCTGGAAGGGACCACTTCGGGTCATCTCGTCCAATGACCCTGCTCAGGGTCACACTCCAGAGCACACTGCATAGACTTGTATCCAGACGGTTCTTGAACCTCAAGCGAGGGAGACTCCACAAACTCTCTAGGCAATGTGTTTCAGTGCACAATCGCTCGCATTGGAAAGAAAGCAAGAACTTCAGGATTCAAAACAAAAACAGTATACCTCGCTTTTTGCTTTTTCAAATTAAACTTGGCCAGAGGGGACCGACCTCTACACTCCTACAGCCGCACGGCGGAATTGGCGGCTGCTGAAGCCCAAAGAGCTTGGCCACCTCCTTCCTCAGTGACCCTTCCCGAACGCCGGGTTTGTCCCCTCCCCACGGCATCTCCCCAGAGCCGGCGGCCCCGCCTTGGCCCAGGTCCGAGCTTGTCCTGCCCCTTCACGCCGATCCAGTGACACTGCGGGGAAGGGACACCGGAAAAGGGGTCCCGGAGAAAGAGCCCCGGGCCACGCCCGGGCCAGCCCGGCAGAACGGGTCCGGGTGCCGCCTCCCTCCCTTCCTTCCAGCCGGCGGCCGCGGCTCTCCCCGCCCCCGGCCGTGTGTGCGGAAGCTGCCGGCGCCCGGGATTGTGGGAGCGGGGGGGGGGACGCGGCGAGGGGAGGGGACGCGGCCGGGGCCGGAGGGTTCCGGTGTGGGGCGCAGACGTGTCGGCCGGGGCCGCGGAGCGACAGGCGCTGCCCCTGCCCGCTCGGAACAGCGCCCGGCCCGGGGCCGGCCCGGCAGCACCATGGCCGGGACCAGCAGCCCCGAAGCCGTGAAGAAGCTGCTGGAAAACATGCAGGGGGACCTGCGGGGCCTGAGCCTGGAGTGCCGGAAAAAATTCCCCCCTGTCAAGGAGGTGAGTGGCGCTGAGCCAAGTCGGGCCGTGCTGGGCTGAGCCAGGCGGTGGACGCCGTTCTGGAGGGGCCTCTCTGGCCCCGGGGCCCGGCCGGAGCGGAGCTGCCGGCGTGCCCGTGCTCCAGTACCCAGCCCGGTGCCGTTCTCGGTGAGCTCCGACCTCCACGGCTGCGGGCTGTGCCCAGAGGTGGCTGTGCCCAGAGGTGGCTGTGCCCAGACGTGGCTGTGCCCAGACGTGGCTGTGCCCAGACGTGGCTGTGCCCAGACGTGGCTGTGCCCAGACGTGGCTGTGCCCAGACGTGGCTGTGCCTGTCGCGTGTTCTGTGGCTGTTGTTTTCAGTCCGCTGCCGAGGCGGGGGCCGTGGGCCGGGCTGTGCCCCTCGGGGAGCGGGGCTGGCGGACAGTCCGTCTGTTGACGGGCGAAGTGGGGGCGGCTGCCCTGCGCCCTTGGCGCCCTCCGGGAAAACGCAAAGTTCGGCTTGGCTGTCTCGGCACCACGGAACGAGCGAAACTCGCCGGAGGCGAGCTCGGTGCTGGGGCTTGGCCGCCCCGGCGTGCGGGCACCGGGCGAGCGGGAAGCCCGACGGGCCGGCTGCGGCCGAGGAGGGCCGTGCTCAGCCCCGGCCGGCCCTGCGGCTGCGGTGGGAGCCCGGGGCCGCGCAGGTCTGTGCCTTGCCCCTCTCTCGAAGGCTGCGGTGCCCGGGCCGGCGTGCCTTATTCCTCACCATTACACACCCGTGGCTGCCGGTGTGAGAGGTGCGGGGCGCTTGTCATCGCTACCGCGTCGTTTTGGGGTTGTGTGGCTTTACAACGGTGTGGGCACAACCGAGGAAGCTTGGGAGACACAGAAGTTTAGGTTACTTTTTTTTTTTTGCCCTCCTTAAAAAACGCTTTAATAAACTCATTCCAGTAGGATTGTATGTTTTATTTTTGAAACCGGAGTTTATGCTGAGATCTCAGTAATCTCGGTGAACAGGATTACTTTAATTGAGAAACAATCAGGCTTTTTCATGCTATCTGAAAATATACTTTTTAACCGTATGTTTTTCTGGTTTTATACAGTTAGTTTAAATTTTTCCCTATTAGCAGTTTGCCACTTGCCGTTTAAAAAGTTTTCTATGAAATAGTGTGAGGAAAAATACTAAAAGATACAGACCCAGAAGCACATACGAATGGTACTGCGTGTGTTATGTGACTTAAGTTCCAATTAAGTAATAGCATATTTAATGTTTTACAGCGTGTTACACACTTTAACAGCTGAATTGAAGCTAATGACTGCTTGTTTTGAAAGACATGAAGCGACACGCTGTAGCAGATCATGTTATGTACTATTTTAGTTTGCAGAGGAATGCTGGTGTGTTTGAGAAATTTTGTGTGGTCACAGAAGAACAAGGGAAAGTTGTGATCAGTCCTGAGGAATTGTGTGTGCTCACATATAAGTAAGAAAAAGCTTTGGTCAGTAGAACAGAAATCTGTGTGTGTTTGGAGGGAGATGGGAGTGCTGCTTGCACTCACTTCTGTGTATTACTGAGTGACTCTTGTTTAGTGTCTGAACAAGTTTCCCCTCTGTGTTAATGTTTATTTTCTTTGAGATCCTACAAAGGATTTGGGCAGTGTCGTTTGTAAGCTGCTATTTTTAGTAATGTTTCATTACGTTTGCCATGGCTGAAAATTATGGTAACTACTGCATGTCCTTCATACTTGTTCAGCACATTTATCATATTCTTGTGTAAGTTTGACTTTTATGTTGTTCACTTTAAAGTGACGGCAATTTGTATAGCTTTCCTCATTAAAAGCACTTAAACTTTTCCATAGTTATCTGGGATTGGGATAGGTTTATTGGAATAGTACTGGAAGATGTTTATAAAGAGATGAGACTTTCTGCTGGGAGTTGTGTACTCTTACAAAGAGTCTGAGGTGAAAGCAGCCTACAGTAGGACGTATAATACAGCTGCACGAAATTATTTTCCTTCCTGACTTCTGGAAGCGCTTTTCTTGTTCTAGTTTTAAAGAAAATGGGTGTCTTTTTTTGCCAAATCTCAACTGCTAACGAGGTATTTTAATTGCATGCTTTTGGTCTGATCGTGATTAGATTTGGCTAGAGTGATCAGAGGAATGGCATATTCTTCTTACTGACTTGAAACAGCACCAGGTTTTTAAAACATGTTTAAATAGTGGCTTTTAAAAACAAATTCATACTACTTACAATCTCCCTTTTGTACTTTCAGTGTGACTAAACTCCCTCACATACATTGTAATTTATGAGTTCATATTGCAGTTGATATGTATGCTTTCATGTAAGCTTTAATAAGCTTACTGTACTAGATAAAACTATTAAAAAACTCCTAGGCCCAAATTAATAATTATGAGATGTATATCATAGTTGTTAGATTTGATAGGTACTTTATAAAGGTAAACTGCTTCTTGTAATCTTTCTAGTGTCTGACATAGTCAAAGATTTTGCTTGCAGTTATTTTCAGCTACTTCTAAGACAAATTGTCTGTTCTGGTTTTATTTTGTTTGTTTCGTTTTTATATTAGTATTAAAATTCTACAAAGTAAATTTAGCTGATAGGTTTGCTGTGATAAAAGTATTCATGTACTTTTCAGTTCTGCTTGTTGCTCAGATGATTAACTTGAGTAAATCCTTAAACTGATGCTGTAAGGATTTAGACCAGCTGTATGATCAGAAAATTAGAGCCTTCTTTGTTAAAAGCGTTTTTAGTTTTCACTCCTTAAACACCTTTCTAATGCATATGTTATTACAAAATTACGCCGTATCTCTTAGATTCACAGATACCAAAGCAATATTAAATAAACAGGCACATACATGACACAGCTGAAGGAGTTTACTGGTCTTCTTTTGGGGGAGGAGGGCGAGGGTGGGGTTTGGATGCAGAAGAGAAAGGAACAGCCAACTATGGGATCTAGATCTTATCCTCAGGAAGTAGAAGTTCTTAATGAACCCTTACTGAAAATGGAACTTGAACTCTTCAATGTTTTGACGACTTTCATTTTGATTTTTCTGTTACTCTGAATCTGTAAAGTCTTCTCAGTAGGTCATGTTCATGTGAAAATCTTGTAGCTGTAAGTCCAGTAACTAACAGCTGTAGAGTCTGAAGTTTTTGCTGACTTCAATAATCTGTTAAGAAAAGCTGAAATTATTGAGTAACTCCCAGTGTTAAACTTGGGACACGGGTATATGGCCAACTTCCTTCCCCTTTAAGTTTGAGCTTTTAACTGAGAAATAACAGGATGTTTTGTTGGCTCCGAAGTATCCATGTGTTGTCTTTGCTCTCTCTGACAAATAATACCTGAGCAGGATTTTCCTAAGTTATGCCATTTAAGGCTTTAAAAATGGGAGCTGCAGAAAGAATCTATAGGTCTGAAATTATGTCGCTGTTTGGGATTTAAATAAGACAACAGACTTTTCTTAAAGGTGCGGAGAATACCAGTTATTATTACACCTGAAACCCGTTTCTCTTTGCTGCTAGATGTTTTTTGTGTTTGATATTTCCTAGGATCAGCACTGACTACAGAAGTGTACTAGGCATGAGTGCTATACACTATGACCAAGAAGTGATTTGGTGATTATGTCTCTGATATGTCAAAACTGTTTATACTGGCAGACATACAAATAATGACATTGCTGAAAAATGTGTTTGTATTTTCATTATGTATTTCTGTTGCCCGATTAGAAAAGAAGATGCCAGCCATGGATGGGATAGAAGCTCTCAGGGAAGTCTAAATGAAACTGTCTTTTGGAGCTTGAAATGACAAAGGGTGAAACAGTCTTTGGTACAGGCATCAGTCCTGTTGATGTTATCTACAGTAGTCTGATGTTTCTCCTAGAAAACAATACTACTTGGTCATTAATACATAATTTTTAATACAGTGGGCTCTGAGATTTGCTCTGTGCTAGAGAATATTGTAATGCTGCTAACACTGCACTGAATTGCGTGCTGCACACATAGAGCTTTATAAACTATTTTACCCTGCTAGTGACTGGAGTTTTGTTATTGCATGCTGCATTTGTGGAAAGCTGATTGTGCTCTCCTTAGTGAATTTGAGTAAGAATTTTCTCTTATCACAGAATTGAAAATGGTTTAGTGTCCTAAATAGGTTACCTGGTGTTTCTTATTACAGAATGAAAACACTCTTCAGTAAACTGCATCTGATTTGGTTAGATAATTCAACTGCATAAAAAAACTTAGAAATACAAGGAGAAGATATTTGTAATTGGCAGAAATAATGGAGTTGAAATGAGAAATAAGTATATCCAAAAATTTCTAGCCTGAATTCCAGTTGTATGTAAATCCTTGTTTACACAGATCCAATCAAGCAGCCACAGCTTCCTAGCCTTGTAGTCTCTGTGCTGTCTCAGGTTTTTTCTTGACTTTTAAGTAACAGTGAAAGCAAAGCAAGTTTAAAAAAAATTAACTCTTATCCAGCTTCCTGCACGTTTTCAAGCATATCTGTGCTTGTAGGAGAGGGGAAGGGAGAGGGCAGGCAGTGTTGGGGCAAGCAGTGTTGGGACAGGCAGGGACTACTGCATCATCCCATGGCAGGATCAGCTGTGCCTGGGGCAAGCGTGCCCTTTTATTGGCAGTTGTGTAATGGGTTGCAGGTGCCTGTTGTTTTAGGATGTTTGTTGCTGTAATAGGGCTGGAAAAGAAGCGCTGTTGAGTTTGTCTCCACTGGAGAAGCAGCCCAGAATTAGCTTTGAATACTTTGGTCAGTAGAAATATTCTCTTGGGAGAAAGCTTTTGGTACCCCTCACTGCGCTGTTTCTTTACCAGATCCTTGTTTGAAAGAGCAGCATTGCTTTTACTTAGCTGCTTACTGAGTTGTGTGTGCCTTTGGTGCATAGAAATATTTTTGAAACTCCATTGTAATTTGCTGTATCTAGGAAAAAGAATAGCATCCAATTTTGCAGTCTTATTTTTTCTTCTTTTATAAGTAATTCTTCTTGCAGCCCAGTACCCTTAGAAAGTTCATAGGGTAAACGTTAAAAAGGTAGGATTTGAGCGACTTCTGGACAAAAATACCCCTTTAAATTATTTAATTACTGTAGATGTGGTGTGGACTAGCCTGAGGCAAGAGATAGGATTTGCCCTTTCTGAGTTGTATGAAGGCCAGCATTATTCTACATTTCTTCCTTTGGAGTCCAGTCTTGTTTTCATTGAGTGACATGCGTGACACTTCAGTCCTCTGGGTTGAATAATTATTAGAAATGATATACCAAATATATTTTAAAGCTAATACCAAAAAATTAATTGGGAAGCTTGTCCTTTTTAGAGAACTTCTGATGTCATTGGGTAGCTGTGTGTAACTAAGTGTGAGGATGTATTGCAAAAGTTAAACACACATTGAAAAGATGCAGATCAGTTAATTTAGTATATAATGTCAAAGTGATCATTAGGACTCCTAATGCAACTGGAAGGAACAGTTAAAATGTGTGAATATTTGTTAGCTGTGTGTTCTGTAATGGTAATAGTATTTCAGAAATTTTGTTGAACGTAGTGCAGTAGACATATTGAAGAAGGCTAAGAAGGAAAATTACATGCTGAACTGTCTTGTGATTTGAGCATCTGAGTCACTTGATGTACTTCTAGCGTTCAGTAGTTTCTGAGTGCTCTACATTCATGCTACTTTTGTGGTAAAAGGATGAGCCAAATGAACCTAGGAAAGAAGAAACCTTTGTACATAGACCATTTTCTGTAGGAATAACCACATTTTTGGGTTTCCTACTTTATTTTTTGAATAAAATGGTCTAGGTCTGACACTACAGGGAATTCCACAGGGAATTCAACCTACACTGAACTTTCCAGGTTGTTTTATTTTTCAGGTCTTCACAACATTAAAAGGATGAAAACTAGAGATTTTTGTGGGGATTTTTAAATGAGTATTCACTTAAGTGATATTTTAAAGGCTCTTTTGAAATAGAGATACAATGCTCTGTAAAATGCATGTTGTTGTACATAGGCAGCTTGCACTAAGGCATGTGTTCTGTGCGTGTGACTGGAGATTACACTGCAGCATTCTTGAGTTGCCAGCCTGTAGTTGAGTTGGTAACTTGAAACCAGTAATCCCTAATATCTCTTTTATTTTCTTTTATAATTTCTGATCTTTACCACTTGCTGTGTCTGCTAGCATTATGTTTGGAGTCCATTAATTTTGCAGCGATTTTTATTCAGTATTGACCTTTACACAGTAGTATATTTTTCAAAATTATGTTTTTAAAAGTAAATTCTTACATTTCTAGGGGAAACCATCTATTCAGATGTGTCCTAAGCTTCATGGACCATTGTAAATCATAAGTTTCATGTGCTCATTTTAGTCTTTGAGAAGAAGTGTCATGTGTTCTGAAGTGATTCGCCTAAGACACACAGATCAAATGTCTTTATCATCTAATGCCTTGCAATTTAACAAATGAAGAAAATTATTTAAAGTTTATCAATCTGTCTTTATGCTTTCTAAGTTACACTTTTCAGTGTAGGATTAAAGTGCCTGATGTTGGGTGTCTGAGCTTCATTGATTGTGCATGCTTGTCTTGTTAAGGAAATACAGTCAATAGAGCCAAAGAACTATTCAGAGTATCTTGTAGCCCTCTATCACCTACACACTAGGTGTTCTACATTGCCACTTGAGATACAGTCATGTTTCTTCCTTGGCTTCCAGCCTCTGATTCAGAAGAGCATGGATATTCTGGTGTCTGCATGTACTTGTCTTGGATACAGAGGCCTAAGCTTAGACCTCTGCATTGAGCCCCTGTTACTGGGTCAGCTGAATTAGCTTAAGGAGAGGCTTTAAGAACTAAGAAGCATTCAGGAGAGACAATTTCCATTGTAATGAGAGTCTAAATATTTAAATTTGTGCATCTTAATCTCTGATAGGAATCTTAATTCCTATCTGCCTCCCATGGCTTCTTGAAGATTATACAGGAAACTTGTAGCAGAAGTTAGAAATCCTTGGTGACTCCAGCTAGTGCCTAAACTGTCAACTGTTGTTTCTCTTTACCAGGTGTCTGAGAAATGGACACTGCTGACTGAATATAGCGCTTGCAGCAAATCCTCAAAAGTTGCCTGGTCCCATCTGTTGTGATCAACAAACTGAAGGCAACATTAGTTTGAACTTCTAGTATGTGTCTCCTAAAGCTCTTAGGGTGTTGTTTTATTTTTAACATAGAATGGTAATTATCGTGTCAAAAGTATGTAACTAGAATTGAAGTGCTCAGTGGTTTAAAATCAGTTGTGTGATACTTGAATGGATCACTCAGAAATCTCTTCATGATAGACATGGGCTTTCTCAGGGTATCCTTACATTACATAGGTATCTAATGTACTATATCCCATATATTACATATAATATTTAGGTATCCTTATATAGAATACAATACAAAATATGAGGTACATCCTTGTTCTGTCTGTTGAAGAGAGAAGAACAACTTAAAATTTTGTTGCTAAGTGGCTTATGTTTCTTCTCTTTCAGGTGTTAGCTTTTCTGTCTACATTAGTGCTGCTTAGTAATGAAATGCTTTGTTATGCATTGTGATTTGATCTGTTAATTTATATGTGATGTTTTTTCCAGATGAGATATAGTATTTTGACTGTCAAATGAAAACTTTTGATATTAAGTATTTGTATTTGAATATCTTTATGTTCACGTCATGTGAGGCAGCTCCAGAGGCAGCAGCTTTGAAGCACTTTAGGTAACTCTGGCAATTCTCCTGGCATTAGTGATGGTTAACCTTCAGGATTCTGAATTGGCTACTGGTACTGCAGACTGACACTTTCAGAAGATTAATGGACCAGTAGAATAGTCACTCCTGTCAAGTGTGAAAGAGCACTCTGAATATGCGAGCAACTAATATAGTTGCACTGGAAATGAACAAGGTTGTGTGTTTTAAAAAAACAGAAAACATAAACTCCAGTATCTTCAGTCTTCAGCTACATAAGTGTATGATAGAACCTGTTAATGCTTTTTTTTCCTAATTTATGATAATTTTGTAACAAAATTATAAATTGTTAAATTATAAAACCCCTGTGAGTGTACAGCAATATCAGATCAAAACTGGCATTTTGGCAGTTTAAATTACATGTGAAATGAGTTTATATAGAAGAGAAGAGTCAGAGTAGGGATTGTACTCTGGGGGAAGAAGATAAAAATACAGAAGACTAGTACAATGCTTTTTCACACAAATGTGGTATACTTGAGTGCATTCATGAGACTGATTTAGTGAGGAGTTTTTTGTGTGTTCTTTTCCAAATAATAGTTAAGCAGGACAGTAATGGTCCAGAATGTGCTTTTGCACAGCAAACCAGAATCACAATGAAATGAAACTGTACTTTAGACAGCAGGACCATTTATCTAACTATTGGATATAGGGTTAGTGTTCCAGCTAGAAAGGCAGACAGTCATGGATAGAAAAAATTTACTCTTTTTATTTCATGTAATAGATATGGAAGTGGTTATAGGTAACATATTTCTCTCATCCACTCTTAATAAAAGGTTGGCAAACAATATAATGTAAATACCAATACAAACTATCATTTCTGAATGCTTTTCTTTTTCAAATGGAGAAATCAATAACTTGTGTGGTAAGGACTGCAAACATTACAACAATTTTATTGTCTCTGGAGATAGCAATTTGCACTAACGTACAATGAAAATACAAATGGGCATTCAAAAGCACTAGCAGTGAAAATTCTTGGTTTTGTTAAGTTTTGGTAACTATGCTATCACATTTAGAAATTTGTACAAAAATATCCTTAATATTAGATCAATCCTTAGTAGAAATTTGCACATGCTTGGTTGTTATATTAAATATCCTTATGGGAATATGTATTTTTTTTTTGGTTAATAAAGTCAAAAAGGTGCTAACTTCCATTCCTAATTGTTAGATACAAATTCTCTGAAGATCGACATGTTTATCCTTTTTAAAGCTTTTTTGAAAATCCAGGTTTTAAACTTTTAAAATCCTGTTGCTATAGCAGAGACAACAGTTGCTTTTTCTCACTTTAGATTCAAATTTTGTGTCATCTTTCCATTAAGAAAAGTTGTTAAGTGTATTGTTATTTTTCAGTAAAAGAAGGATAACTCATGTTTACCCCAGAGTAAAGACAAATCCGTAGAGATTACTGCAGAGCACCTGATGTACTGTCAGATCACATCCAGCTGACCCCTCTGGTCCCTTACTTGCCTGTCTGTATGCATTGCAGTAGAGATCCAGGATATCTTGGCCTCTGAGAGTTAAATGTGCAAGCATAGTCCATGCCATTATTCTTTGTACTGCCAAGACAAGTCCCATTCTTGGGCTGCCAGGTAACATTATGATGATCATGGAGTTAGCTCTATTGGTATCTTTAGGTAATGTAGATTGCCTGCTACTGCTGGGTTTAGGAGCTTCCATGATGCCCCAGACGGCAGATTTGAAGAGCTGGCGCTTTCTAGATGCACTTACCACTCGTGGTGTGGATGGCTTGCCTTTATGTCATGCTATATTCATGTGGAATTGTTCTCCTAATACTTTCATATGCTATGTATGAGTTATAGATCTTGAAATATATGTACACAGACTACAATGTGGAGAAATTTAGCTCGTGAATGTTGCCTCGATGTTGGTAAATGGTGGTTCTGCTTGAGGATATGTTAGAACTTTCTTTCCTCATTGCCTGAGCAGATATCACCTGCCGCTGTTACCTGATAAATGCTTTAGATCCTAAATAAAGTAAAAAGTTCCAAAAACTGGGAAGGTGCTTGGAGCATATCTAATGACAGGAAGGCTGAAATTCTTCCCTGTTTCAACTGAAGACCGAGAAGTTGTTTAGGAGGGGAAGAGTTTTGGACCTGAGAAACTCCTGAAGCTGGGTTTGGAAGTCTCTGTGCATTTCCATATTGTGAACTCTCATGTGCAGCAAAACTCTGTCTGTAAGGCAGCTGTGAATGTTGTCAGATTGAACATTCAAAGAGGAGCTTTGAGGGCAGCAGATTGGTATTATGCAGAGACTTTTCAGTCTACTTAAAACCGCACTGTCCCGAATTTTAAATTTGGTTTTTTTGCCTCTATTTGCCTTACTTTGGTTTCTTTGAAGGGAGATTTCCACATAAGTAGCAAATACTTGGTAATTTCCAAGGAAGCAGAAAGATGATGGGGCAAGTGATCAAGCCCAGAGAGTCCTGTTGAGTTTTGCTGTGGGATTATTGACTGTTTGATTAAAACGAGATCAAAGTACTGGAAGAGATTGACTTCAATATGTGCAATCACTGACAGTCAATTTCTCTTCTTCGTCAATATTTCACCTTCCCAGACTGGATGCTGCAGTTGCTTCAGGAGAAACATGAACCAAAACTCAATAATGGCAGGTGCGTGTTTGAGACATTTTATATCAGTTCATTTTGCAGTTATTAAAGCAGCAAAATTAGAAATCTAAATTGGCTGAAGGTTTTAAGTACATTTAAGCTTTGTTATGTTTCAGGAATTACATGTATCTGCTTCTTTTCAAAATAAAGAGAGAGCTGACTTGCTCGTTAGACTACTATGAGTTGCGGTGCTAAGGGAAGCTGGTGATGTTACATCTAAAATTGGTGCTTTAAAAACATGGTGCCTTACATTTATGTGAAAGTAAATGATCATATCTGAACCCATAAATACACACTATAATGCTGTCTTTCTCCTTGATTAGTGTTTTATAAGATTTTTTCTTATGTGGCAGTGTCCTGCAAACTGCTGTAGTAATTGATATAAATTGGTGAAAGCTATGAATATATCTTTTAATTTGCCACGTAAATTGATGCAATCCAAGCACACTTTTACAATCATGTATACAGATTAGAACTGTTTGTAGTTATGATGTTTTCTGTTAGCTATTTGTGATCAACTGAGGTATTTTTTATAATGTTAACATGTTATCTCTTTTACATATACAATAAAGTACTTTATTTTTCTTTTGTAGGATTTGTGTGCAGTGTAATTAGTTTTTAACTGTAAACATTTTTAACTGATATTCCGAATAGAAACCATAGCATAATGCAGATGATTGTGCAAATTTCTCTGTCTCATGGAGAAGAATGCTTATATTCAGCAATTGTTTTAACTTTTTTTTTTAAATGTATACTATGTTATATAAAGCCAGCATGGAAACAACTGAGAGTCATTATGTTAGAAAATTTTTGTGCAAAGTGCATGGTGTTTGTGAATGCCACTAATATACAGGCTTAATGTTTCTCTGAATCAGAATGAGTTTGTCACTCCTGGCAAGACAGAAATCAATTGCCAGTAGATGTGATTAGTTTTAGTTTAAAGATAATTGAAGTTGGACTGTGACAAATCCTTCATATTAATTAATAGGAAAATGTGTTGTGACAAGAACCCCTCCAATTAGCTGATAATTTATAACTGAAGAACAGAGTTTGACTTAAATCTCAAAAACTTCAATGCATTAAAATAAATGAGAGCTGCATTTGGCATGCCTTATTTTACTTACGCAAAATATATGTGTTCACATTGCTTTGTGCTCATTTGAGCATGTTGTATTGTTAATCAGGCACTGTGAATATTATTGAATTTATTTTTATAGAAAAATGTGTTCAGAAAAACTTAAATAAATCTCTAAGATTTTAAGTGTTTAGTCCTCTTATATTGTTTTGGGAAATAAAAATTTTAAAACAAACAAACAAAAACCCCTCAGCTTTGCATTTTTCATTTAGCTATTTTGAGAAATATGTATATCAACTCTTAATTAAAATGTTTAATTGTCAATTTATACAGTTAACAAAACCTGACTTTCTGTGAAATCTTATTGGAATAATGTTCTGATGGAGAGGGGATATTAATACTTAGTAAAACTTCATTTACTGTTGTTTTCATATTTCTGCTGTCACAGCTTCTCTGCTTCTCTAATTTTTTTTATAAGGTGGTAGCACACATGTTTAAATAGTAGTATCAGAGGAAAAATAGAAATGCTTAGTGTGGAAAGCACACAGAAATACAAAGCTGAAATAAAAGGGGAAGTGTGTTTTCAAATTTGCAGAACAATATTTTCCATCAATTTGCATCCAGTCATTTGGGAAAACCTTTTGCATTTATTTTGATGTATTTAATTATCTCCAGAGGCTTATAGTGTATTAATGAAATATAAAAATGGAAAGGCACAATGTACACTCTATCTTTGGTGTTTTGTACACAAGACTTTCAGAAGTCATAGTCTTCAAATGCAAAGCTTCAACGTTACATTTCCAGTTTGCCTTGATTTCCATTAGAGAACATGACCTGAATGATTTCTGCAGGGAAGTATTTGTGAGCATGGAGGAGGGAGTTGCTGTTCCCTTGGGGCCGGCTGCGATGTCCTGGCTGGGCGGGGCAGCCCTGGTTGTCACCCGGCCGCAGCCCTGGCCCTGCTGAAGGAGTGTGCGAGGGAGAGGGCGATGCTGCCGCTCTGCCAAGTCGTGCTTGTGGGGAAAGGGGAGGAACTGGTGCTGTGCACTGTATGGCATGGTTAGAAAGTCACCTTCATGGCATTGCCCTGGGATAATTCGTATAGGACATTTGGGAGCCAAAATCCAGGGGGGAGATGGATTTCATTTTTATACTCGTAGTTTGAAACTGTATAGACTATGTAACACTGTTTATGCTTCCTAGTGATTATTTTTTTTTCATTCCTAGGTCTAGAAAGTAATACAATGAGAATCATGATTTCTAAAAATTCTGAATATGGCTTTTCCTGTGGAATTCTAAAAAGGAATTCTAGCTGCTACAAAAATATCACTTCTGCATTAGCTCTGCTGGTAGAAACCACTGCAAATACATTCCTTGCTCTGAGACTATACCTTTTTATTTATCTACAATATTTTTTTATTTCTTTGCAGATATTCATGTATGAGATAGCATCTCAACTACTTGTTTTCTTTTCTTCCAGGCTGCTGAATCAGGAATAATAAAAGTGAAAACAATAGCTGCACGGAACACAGATATTTTGGCAGGTAATTATTTGCTGTGCAGTAGGAAAAATATAGTTCAGTTACAGATCAGAATGTTAAGATGATGTCTTGGATATGTCTAATAATACTACATGTCTTTTAGTGTGTAATATATTGTTGATGCTTTACTTTTGGGCACCTAGCAAAAAATTCAGTAGCATAGAAATTTTTTTAACACTACTTGTTTCTTAGTGCTATTAGGATGCTGAGGAAGGGCTTCATTTTTAGTTGATGCTCTACAAAACTAATCATCCACTTAGAAAAATAACATGAAATACTTAGACCTTACAGTCTCAGTATTTTAGTTGCTGTGGTTGAGTGCTCTGTGTGGAGTTCTGCAGTATGACCCACATCTATGTGTTAGTCCACCCTTTGGGGACTTGTAACTGGCAGGCAAAAATCCATCTTTATCTGAGACAAGGTCGTTGCATTTAAGATGTTCCAATGCCTTGAGGGATGGGACATAGCTTGTGAGCTGCATCTTTGTAAGTGCTTAAAACAATATCTCTTGACTGTCTGCAGCTTTATATTTTGGCTTCTTGAATGTCCCTGCATTAATACTTGAGTGTTTACCCTAGATGTAGTCAAAATCCTTGAAATGCTATATTGTTTGGAAGGTCCAGTGAAATAGCTGCAAAACCATATCTTGTTTTGAGGTAGGTAAATCAGATATTAAGGAGGCATTTTCTAGGATTATTTGAATTAACAGACCCACTCCTCAGTACTTCACTTTAATGCCTCTTTTTTATTTGTTTATTTTCTTTGTTTTTACTGCTGTCATGAATGCTGACATAAGTGGGAAAAGTATGCCAGGTAATGTCAGCTATATCAAAGGACACAAACGAAAAAGGGAAAGCAGTATTTAGCCATTTGGAAAGCCATCAACACATTACTGCATAAAGAAGTTCATGTTTTAGAAAGTTAGTTTCTAATCCTGTAAAATTATCTGGTTTTCAGTTTTCAAAGGGAAGAGTTACATATACATTACATATAGTCATGGATGGGCAGTCTTTGCTTTCATCTTTTTGAGAGAACACTTTCTTGTAGTTGACAAAATTTTTAAAATCACTTCTCTTGGAAAGTTTAAACTAGAATGAACTTAGTATTTATTTCATTAAAAAAACCTGCACAGATTTGTTGTTAAGAGATTTGGGAAATCAACAGGTGCAAAAAGTTATTTTGATGAGTTAATCTTTGCTAATAGGATAATAACTTTTTCCTCCTCTGTTCCTCAGTTTTGTACTGGGAAAATGTACTTTGGCTACACATTATCCTAACGTTCCACAGTTAAAAGCAAAATAAAGCATAAAACCAGACTCAGTTCTTTATGAATTCTTGTATTTTTTGAGGTATCAATTGTAAGCTAATCTTACACATAAGTTAGTGTCAAGAGATTTTCTAATATTTAAAATCTTCTGAAGAAAAATAATATATATACTTTAGTAATAATAAAGCTGCAAAATGCTACAACGTAATTGTGAAATCTAGTGGATACTTTTTGACTTCTAGATGATATAGGAACATCTACATGACATTCTAGTAATACAAATAAATATTTTGATCACAATATGATTTTTTAAATATTTTGTTGTAAACTGTCATTTCACTAACATAGATAAGAGCAACTGTATCAGATTGTTTTGAATAAGCTGATCTGATGCTTTCTTGAAGCATTTTATTATGTAGGATTATAATTTTTAGGAAAATAGATGCAGGCTTAAAATATTTATTAAAATCTTTGGTGTTTTTGGTGGGATATGTTTAACCTGCTAAAACTTTGAGGTCATTGATCTAACTTCTTTCTTGGAAAATTAAGTTGAGCTGTTTCAAAGTCTTCATTCTTGGCAGTGTGTACCTATTTTATTATTTAATTATAAGAATTTGAGAAATTCCAGAGGAGGAGAAAGCCTTAAATCACAGGAGACAAATTTGAGAAATTATTTCCATGTGGCTTTGCAATATGCAAAAACTTATGCTTTAGGAGTTCTTCTAAAAAAACAGAATTGTAATCTTGCTGATGAAATGAATGGGTAAGTCATACTCTCCAAAAAATTCTCATTTGTTATGGTTCAGTAAGATAGATTTATTTTTTAATATATTCTGCTATAAATTGATAGCAAAATGAAGGCAGAACTGACAATAATAAATTTATTGTGCATTTTAAGACTGAAGCTAATACAGTCACAGAATCACGTGATCACATCATATTTGGAGTTGGAAGGGATTGTCGAAGTTTTGCTCCAAACCCTCTGAACAGCAAAGCCCCAAGAATCACCCCATATGCGTGGTTGCTATAAAACCAGATGGTACCTGAGCAAATCTACAAATCCATAATTTTTCAGCTTCATAAATTAAAAATACACATATAGATTCTGTTGTGAGATTGTTGCTTTTAATGGATTATAGAAAAAAGTATTGCAAAAGGCTTAATTTATTCTTTGTCTTGTTATTTATTAACTCATGCCATTTTTGCCATTCAGAGGTATATCTTGAGTCTTGTGTTAAGGATAAATGTTTTGTGGTATCTTTTTGCTTGCTTTTTTCTGCTTGATGATTAGAATTTAGTGGCAGTTCAGAAATGTCACCTAGACACAGAGCATACAGTGGCTCTGAAGAGGCTGATGAAGCTGGACTTGTGTTGGTATCACCCTGTAAGAACTATTATCTTGCAGAAAGTTGGCATCCATAATTTTTTTAATAGCCTATTCTTTTTGTACAAGCTTCGGAGTCAGTTAGTGTTTCAGTTGGAAAATATCTCTAAAGTATATTTTTGTAGTTACTTAATTTTTTTTCCAAATTAGCTGTAGTGATGCTTAGTAGTATAGATCATGTTTGCATTTTTATCTGAGAATGTATTTTTTTGTTTGTGATAACTACTGTCCTCTGAAAAGCTTGTGAAACTTTTCATGAATACATTTCCTCTACTACATGTAGACTAAAACACGATGTATGATATTCAGTGTAAGAACACACATTGATCTTTCAGCTGTGAGGAGTTTTTTTAGTATCTGAAATGGTGATGAGCAGCTAAAATCTTAGAAGCTTAGAAGTGTGAATCAACAAACATATCTGCAAGTGGAAAACCGTTCATCAGTCTGAGCCATGCTTTCCTTTCATATTTTTAAAACTTCCGTATTTTTAAATTTTATTTTCTCATCTTTCCTGAATTATTTTTATGGGAAAAAACTGTTTTAAATGCCAGTGTAGAATGTTGTAATCATTAAGCTTTTTCTCCTTAACAAAAAAAACCCCCCCAAAAAACAACAAAAAACCCCCAACAAACTCCCCAAAAAATAAAAGAGAGAGAAGATTATGGAAATTGGTTTTCTCCTAGCAAAAGTCCATTTTAGAAAGCTACCCTTTGTCACTAAAACACCATTTGACAAATTCACAGTCAGGTGAATATGCACCCAGGATACAAACAGTGCAGTCTCTCTCTTCCTGTTTTGTCAGTCCAGTCTCTTTCTCCTCCTGTTTTGCCAGTGGCAGTTTGCACTTCCCCTTCCTGCCCTGTGCTTTGGAGCGTGGCTCTGTGCCGCGCTGTGTTGCTTCCTGCATTAGGTGCTGAGGTAAAGCAGAGCAGGACAGGGCTACCAGCCTGAGACTGCTTCCTCTGGCAAGGCCAGGGAAAGCTCTGGGGCTTGGCAGAAGTGTACACCTTCCTGAGAACCACATGGACTCTTAAGTGAATGTTTTGGATTTGGAAAGTCACTTGAATGTGTAAGGGAGAAGGTGCATGGAATTTGGGCCTTGGCCAGCATAATTGTGGAAGTGAGGTTTGTCAGTCCCAGTGTCTTCACTTGGCTTTTCCCTGTGGTCCACATATAAATCCCAAATTTCCAAGATCGGAATATGCTTTTTGTTAATAAGGCGTGATTAACAATTTTTGTACTGTATTTTTCAAGGTGTTAAACATTGACTGCTTCCATATTTTTCTTTGAAAGCATTGAAAGAGAACAGCTCAGAGGTAGTTCAGCCTTTTCTGATGGGCTGTGGAACAAAAGAACCAAAGATCACTCAACTGTGTCTAGCAGCCATACAAAGGCTCATGTCTCATGAAGTTGTTTCAGAGGTAAGATCGATCTTTATACAAAAACATAAATATTTCAGAGTGAGAAATACAGACCTGAAATGAAAGGTGAATGAATTGTTTTAGGAGGCTCCTTGTATTATAATGAGCATAGTCAACGAAATATTTTACTCATATCTGTTTTTCAGTAATTTAAAAGAAAACCTTTTACACCATAAAAAAAAAAAGGTGAGGCAATATTAGTTACCACTAGAAAGAAATTCATGAAAATTGAAACCAGCTCATTTAATACATATTATACTGCAGGGAATGAACATGTAATGGACTTTGTGCGTCAACAAAATATACTCTGTGCAATAACGTTATTGTGCTTTTGTTACATTTTATTTTTAGAACTAAGGTAAAATGGATGCACATTTTCTGCAGCAGTAAATGTCATGATATATTATGATACTGCATATATAGTGTGTTAGGAAGCTGGTGAAAATAATGCTGTAAGAACACACCTTCAGTTGTGCCTGCATAATGTAAAATTATGCTGTTTTCTTTCTGAGTGAATTCTGAGGGTAAAATATATTTTTACTGTCTTATATATTTCTAAGTAGAAAATTAAGTACAGGCTTTAATTTGTACTGCATATTAAGACATTTCTGTTGTAATTTCTTTAAAAATACTTTGGGAGGCTTTTGACAATTAAATTTATATTCTCAAAGTAGTCCTATGGTATAGACAAACAGGCACATTCTGTTATGATATGCCTTTATGACAGTGATATTCTTAGGTATGTAGACAATATACCAGTACCTAATTATTGTAACAGGATGACAAAAAATTATTTCTTTGTAGGCTGCAGCAGGAAACATTATTAATATGCTTTGGCAATTGATGGAGAACAGTCTTGAAGAACTTAAATTGCTCCAGACAGTTCTTGTACTTTTAACAACCAATACAGTTGTGCATGATGAAGCACTGTCCAAGGTAAGAATTTGCTGTCAACTATAGAATTTTAAATTTCCAAGAGGAAAAATGGGGATGTTTTACGTAGGAACATGTGAAAACAATGAATGAAGAGGTGGGTTTCTTGATTCTATTGTGTCTGTTGTCTCTGAAAATGGGATTTCTTTTAGCTTCCTTTTCCATATGTTTTGTAATTCCTCCGCAGTAGTACATTTTGGACTTAATAGGAACTTGAAATAAAAACTCTGAGCTGGTGCCTATCCTTCTCATCGGTTAAATTTTTTGTATGTTTTTGAACATACAACAGACAACATAGCAATGTAAACTCTCACCAGCAGAGAAAATGTTAGAAGCAGATGCCTTCTACCCGGCCTTAAATCTCTTTTGAAAACAGTCCAGTTACTGCTCTTTCAGTAACAACTTCGGGTCATAGTTTTAAACATGAAACATTTTGGATATTATGTTTCAACTAAAAAAATAAGATCCCAGTCCATTTTATTTTAAATTGTAAGATACTGCTCTTTGAAAAAGCAACATTGTTTTTTACCCATTGCGAATTGCAAAACTCTGCTTAGTAAGTTTCTCTTTTAGATTACATTGTAGAAAATTGGTTTCAGGCGGACACATATTGCATGTTCGCGTTTCAGTCGAACTGTTGTAAAATTTTAAATTAATGTGGCAGTATCATTTGAGTAGAGTGCACAAATCATAGACACGAAAAACAGGCAGAAGAAAATTCTGAATCTTGTATGCCTCACAGAATGTAGCACTATGGCCGGATGTGGCTGAGGTTCTTGAAAGTGCAAGAACAGAGTATATGGACAGAAGAACAAGAAAAACAGGTTTCACTACACATACAGATGTTAATTTTCAAAATTCATTATAAAACAGGTAAGTATTAAACTATGAGTTAGAGGTAATAACAAAATCCAGTAGGAAAAAATATTCAGGTCATTGCCAGCACAATGGCACTTTGAAATGCACGTCTTAGGAATAATAGCAGTCAAGGCAACATGATTGTCAACGTATTGTGATTCAGTGTAGGAGAGGAATGACATTTTAGCTTTGGTGTTGACTGACCTTGCTGTTGTTAACCTTACAATCCTAATGTCCTTATGACATTAATTCATACAAATTGTTCTGTGTGATGATTACTGTGTATTCTCTGTATGATGACTGCAATTTTATTGGCACATTGTAATGTGTTCAGTTAATACCACTTTTTGATTGTCTTTGGGGAAGATTGCTAAAGAGTTTTTTGGCTAGGGTAATCCATAAAATGTATTCTGGTTCTTCAAATTAAATTTTTTTTTTTTTTGGACAACCTTTTGAAAAACTGTAGCAGAAAGCATTCCTCAGTCCATCAGCCTTCTTGACTCTTAGCTAAAAGATTAAATGTATTGTTGTGAGGTGATATTTATTATGTTTCTTTTTTCCTTTCAGGCAATTGTACTTTGCTTTCGATTGCACTTCACAAAAGATAATATCACAAATAACACTGCAGCAGCTACAGTGCGGCAGGTAGTTACTGTCGTGTTTGAGAGAGTGGTTGCTGAAGATGAACGATACAAAGGTGGGCATACTCAGCTTGATTTTATTTAACTGCTTTTTTGACACATATCAGATGTTTCTCTTTCAGATAAAGAAGTAGTAAAATGTCTGTAGATGTTATAAAAAAGTCACAGACATCATTAATTTTAACTTGTCTTTTATACACTTACTTATAGTTAAAGAAGATTAAATCCTTCACCATTGTGTCAGTCCAATTCAGTGCAGCAATATAAAACCTAAATTTCTTTTTCAAGCTGTGAGAACTGGTCTTCAGGTTGGTACTACAAAGGGATTTGAGGTGAGGGTGTCATTTGTGGTGCAGGTGCAATAGATTACTGAGTTGGAAGTACATAGTAGTAGTAGTTTTGAAGGGAAGATTGGGAAGCAGTGCTTGGCATTGATGATCTTTGATAGTCAGTCTAATGTTTTCTTCTTACAGACATGTTAAGTTGCAGAAGAATTACCTGGCTGTTCTCATAGAATATTCCTGTAAGAACACTTAATGCATACTTGATTTTTAACAGTTCCTTTGTTCACAAAACTTTATTTTGTTTTTTTGCACAGATGCTATTGACCAGCCAGCTGCAGTTCAAGGGAATAGTAATAGAAGATCTGTCAGTACACTGAAGCCGTGTGCTAAGGATGCATATATGCTTTTTCAGGTAGTTGGGGAGCATATATTTATGTGTTTGCAGTTAAGATAGGGTGCTTTTACATCTCTTTAAGAAATTTCAAGATTTTGCCGTTAGTGTATTGACAATGTCCTTAACCAGAGCTTTGGGCTTTCTTATGCTATTTATTCTAATTGGTGATGATATGCTGTATCAGGGGAATTATGGGAAAATGAAGACAAAGTGGCCTTGGAAAGTGTTTTACTATAAATCTTAAATAGTAGCTAAGCATACGTGTCGGCACTAAGTTCAAGATTCTTATTTCTGTGAGCCTGTGGTGGGTTTACCCTGGCTGGATTCTCAAGTGCCCACCAAGCTGCTCTACCACTCCCTATCCCAGCTGGATGGGGAAAGAAAATAAGGTGGAAAACAATTCATAGGTTGAGATAAGACGGTTTACTAAAGAAAAAGCCTAAGTTTGCATGTACATGAGCAAAGTGCATCAGCAAGTAATGTTCAGCCACTTCCTGGGAAGCAGAGCTTCAGAATACTTAGTGGTTGCTCCCAAAGGCAGACATTGTAAATTACAGATGCAACCCTTCCTCTTCCTTTTCTTAGGTTCTATAACTGAGATATGAAATATCTCTTTGCTTAATTTGGGGTGATATTTTCTGTGTCCCCTTCCAGAATCTTGCTCAGCTCCTTGGTGGCAGTGGGGGAAAATTGAGAGACAGCACCGACGCTGTGCCAGTGCTATACAGATATAGCCAAAACACTGATGTGTTACAATGCAAAGCTCAGCACTGTAAGGGTTGCTGTGGGAAAAGTTAACTCCATCTCAGCCAGACCCAATACAGAGCAAAACACTGCAACTGTAGTTCAGTCCTGTTTCTTGTGGTTGGTATTGGACATTAAAGGCAAGAATGTAACAAAAAGGAGTAGTTGCATTCATCACACCAATAAAAATTTTCTTGACTTAGCAAATTCACTGTTCTTGAGATATTTTTGACGGTAGGAATGAACACACATGCTACAAGGATACCAACAAAGTTAAAAATTTATTTTAAACATATTCTGTGCTTTATAATTTATGTTAAAAAAGTGTTTAAAAAAAATGCATTGAAATCAGGAAATTACTCACAAAAGAGGAGAGTTTGTAGATTTTATGATGAACATGAGAAACTTTCTTGGTACGGGACTGTACAGAGAATGTCAATGTTACTGTGTTTCTTTCTAAGGATCTTTGTCAGTTAGTTAATGCTGATGCTCCCTACTGGCTCGTGGGTATGACAGAAATGACGCGGACATTTGGCCTTGAGCTTCTTGAGTCGGTCCTCAATGACTTCCCACAAGTGTTTTTACAAGTGAGTAGTTCTTGGATGGAAAACAGGAAGACTTTTGCTCACATGGGTTGTAAAATCTACACTTCATTAAATCCTCTTTAATTTAACATGAATATGGTTTCCCTGAAGGACTTTTAGCTTTTACATATTTTTTTTTGTGGGGGGAGTTGATTAACAGAAATGTTCCCTGTGCTTTTTGAATGTTTTTCTATTCCCAAACACTTTATTTATGTTTCTGTTTATTTATGTTTATAATTTTGTAGAGCTGTTTGTTTTGGTTTTGCTGCTTATATCTCCTCCAGAGATGCAATTTCTTGTCTTGCCTTATTTATGACAGCTCTGTAACTAAATTTGTGGAATTGTTACCTCTACAAAACCATTAACCTCACCCCACTTGTAAAGTAAGAATCAAGACTGTGAATGGCACGTATCTACTGTGTATAAATGTACCATGATCCTGCAGTAAAGTGTTTTGCAGCTGACAGTAGATTAATTATTATAAATATATAAGTATATATTAGCAGCCTATTTCAACTTGCAAAATACAAGAAGAAGGATGCATGGCATGAAATTGTAATTTCATACTTTTTGGTAGTTTTACAATGGTGTCTGCAGTTCTGCCTTTTCATTTCCTGGTTGTCATTTATACCAGGATATACATGATTTCAGACTGTTTGATGATAAGTACAAATGTAAATAAGGTGCATAATCAGAGCTACTGGTAGCAATTAAAGAATATGTGCATGTAACTTCTTCTGTTTTCTTTTTCAGCATCAGGAATTCAGTTTTCTTCTAAAAGAAAGGGTATGCCCTCTTGTTATAAAGCTCTTCTCCCCAAATATCAAATTCAGGCAGGGTTCTACCACCTCATCTTCTCCAGCACCAGTGGAAAAACCATACTTTCCCATCTGTATGCGTTTGCTGCGAGTAGTTTCTGTTTTGATTAAACAGTTTTACAGTTTACTGGTAAGAATATGCTCAAATTTTCTTCATACAATTTTGTTTTCCGATGTATATGCCAATGGTCTGATCAGTAGTAATATACATTAGTTCTTGGGAACTGTTGATGTCTACTGAGGGAAGAGGAGAAGGCTAAATAGTCTTTTCCTCTAACATTTATTTGTTTTTGCATGTATTCTAAGTGTACGATTTTGTTAAACATGGACTTGTATGAATTTTATAGTAGATTAGCTGTTATATTTTCTCTATTTAACTGCCTTTCAGGTTTAGGGAACACTTTGATCTTCTATTGTTTGCCTCACTTTAGATAATGATGATTAGTGTGTCTTGTTAATACTTTCTAAGCAGCTTTTTACTTGAGTTGCTAAAGCTGTTGACAGAATGTGGGTAAAAAATATATGTTCAGCTGTTCTTATGCCCTGAGTTTTGGGTATTTGCTAAAAAAGGTATTTTTCATTTGACTACTATAGCAAATGTATGACCTTTATTGCAATGTCTGTGAGGAATTTAACTCCTTCAGTACAATTGCATATGTGATTTTAGCTTGTCAAAAATGTTATGTTTTAATATAATTCTGAGTAAAGACTCATTCCAGGGATTTTTTTTTGATTCTTTACAAAAATTGCTGTGATAGGACTCATGAGATGAAAGGTTTTCTAGAAAATATTTTGTAGGAGGCTTTTTATTAATTATTGTAAACTATATATTTTAGGTAACAGAATGTGAAATCTTTCTGTCATTGCTGGTTAAGTTTCTGGATGCAGACAAACCACAATGGCTACGAGCTGTTGCAGTAGAATCTATTCACAGGCTTTGTGTGCAGCCTCAGCTATTAAGGTATTAAATATATTGGTTTTTGCTTTTACATGAAGTTTAAGATACATTTTTACTATTTTTCACTAATGGAAAATGCTTTCTATACATTGCAAATGTATAGAAATTTAAATGCAATAAGCTTTTCATAATAATTTTGTGTAATGCATTAGACAATGCTTATTATCCAAGAAGGATTGAATTATAGTTATTTGAATATGTTTGTGTCTTAGAAGTGTCAAAGGCACATTTACCTTAAATTAAATATTATGGTTTACCGAAATATTTGCTGTTAAAATGTGCTTTTAGTCTCCAGTTTGGAGTGTGTGTGGGGATGAAGTTGCTGTTAAAATATTCTTTTAGTCCTAATTTGTCAAATACTTTCTGTTTTATGAAATACCCTCAAGGTCTTTTTGTCAGTCATATGATATGAAGCAACATTCCACTAAAGTTTTCCGTGATATTGTGAATGCACTGGGGTCCTTTATCCAGTCACTATTTCTTGTACCAAGCACAGGGAGCACATCAGCAACGCCAAACCAAACTGGTAAAGCCTTGTCCTTATTATCATTTTATTTTTCCATCATTTTCTTCTCATAATGTATTCTGTTTTGATTCAGCTCTGGTGCAGCTCTGTACTTTGGTGTTTGTTTTGGTAAAAAAGCTAGCTTGAGATCAGCTAGTGTTTTCAGCTATGGTACAGCAGGGAATTTTATCTACCTGTTTAGTGGGGAAGGCATAGATCCTAGTCAGCAGAGCAGTGCTCCAGCCTTGATTCCTGTTTCTGCAGTGACCAAACTCCTTGTTTCATGGCTTTTCAGAGGGAAATGCCAATGGAGTTATTTCTAATTTCTGGCTATACGAAATATGTCTGATTTCTGTTTCCTTGTGCGGAGATGTCATTTATGGCAGTGCACAATTTAAATAGTAAGACAGTGTGTGTTTGTGGGAGGCAATCACTAATTCTTCTGGATGTTCAAGGCCAAAACTGGAATGAGGGAGCCAAGAAGCAGAAAGATGTGTATTTTACAAATGATCTGTCTTTTTTGTAAGCTGAAATCAGATGTGTTGAAACTAAATTTGATTGTATTTTCTTGCAGCCAGGGTTTTGGCCTTTCACTGGGTATATTTGTGTTTTAATAAGAAAAAATGATGGTCCTGTTAATGCCTTTGGAGGTGTTTATACCCCAAGTTAAGGCTCTCTGTTTCTGTAGTTCTGGAAGCAGGGTCCTCAGGAACAAACAGCATAAGAAGAATTTGTAAGAGTGTCTTTTGATATGCCTTCTTAAAAGAGATAAAAGCCAGATAATAAGTGTAATTATTGTCTATCATATCTACTATTCAGTTAAGAAACATTGAAAACTTTGGGTTTAGACTCACGCCTTCCAGTGTTCATTCATGAAATTGAAATCCCATGCTGGAGGTAGCAGTGATAGCATGAGGAAAGTTGTGCCAGTGTCTGTTGTTCAGTAGCTGTCTATACAGCAACAGATAGAACATTTCTATTAGTATTATTTCTAGGTTAGCTTAATTATCTTAAAGTAAATCAGAAACATGCTTTTCACCATGCAACATACACTTATGAGAAGCCATTCTGTAATACTCTTTCTGAAAACCTAAATTTTGCCTCAAGTGAAACAGTACTGGAGTAAAGTCATACCTCCATTGCTGTTACAATTTCTCTGGGTTACTACTTCAGATTGTTTTCTCTTTATATTTCTCCTTTCTGTCTGAGTGTTTCTTATGTCAGTTTCTCATGCATTTCTTTTTCTACCTTTTTTCCTTCTATGGCCATATTTGCCATGCAAGGAGCAGATGAATGCAATGTAATTCGTGAACTGAGTCTTCTGATTATAAGAGCAGTCCTCTCATAGCAGGCTGTCTTCTGGAATCATAGAATGGTTTGTCTTGGAAGAAACCTTCAAGATGATCTAGTTCCAGCCCCCTGCCCATGGGCAGGGACACCTTCCAACAGACTAGGTTACTCAAAGCCTTATCCAGCCTGGCTTTGGACATTTACAGTTCTTGGATTTTTGAGCCTCATTCTTGCAACAGGCTACCAGTTTCACAGAAGTTGCAAGCTGCATTTACTGAAGTTCTGTGTGACTTTTATTATACTGGGCAATATTTGCCACCCCCTTTAATGAGCTAGATCAATACAAAAATAGTTGCATATGTCTGACTGCACAGAACTATCATAGAAAATGACACCAGTGTAACTGTTAGTGGCAGTGTTTGGTTAAGCATTTGTTTAGCAGCATGATTTTTTTGTTTCAGTCTGTGAAGTGTTACTGTGTTTAAGTGTATGTATAAGCTTCTTTGTATTTGCCTGTTGCCTAGATTAGTAGTTTATTGCCCAAATTAGTGGCCTACCCTCCACATATTAAAAGCAAGCATACCAAAATGGCAGTTACACTGCGAGTCGCCATCCTGGGGACTCTGCTCTCTCTCCCCATTGTCTCTTCAGATAGTATCTGAACTTGTGGGACCTATTCTTATTAACTATAGATGTCCTTTTCTATAAAGGAAGTGTATATATATACAGAATTCCTTGCTCTTTTAGCAGCTTTTTTTTGGCTTCCTCAGTTGGAACCAAAATTTGTCATTTCTTAGCTGTTGGTTGGCATGTTGTCACCTCTTCCTGGGTATTTTGTTTTTTTTTTATTCTACCTTGGCATGGAACAGAGTCAAATGTTGCCACTCTCTTCGACTCTCTTCTTGTGATTTTTGCATTTCTGAAATCTTGGAAGTTTTTTATTGAAATAATTAAACTTTCTAGCTGCTTGATAGAACTATGTAAATAATCCTTAACTTTCAAGTATCTGTCTGACTTCATTAAAACATACATTGTTTCCTCAAGACTATATAAGTTTGATTCATTCACAAAATGTTATGAATGTTGCTGTACCCTTCACAGAAATGTTACATTCTGACTGGAAATTAGGTGGTTGGCATCGATGAACTGCACATAAGTTTATGTTTTAGACAGCAGAGGGAGCTCAGAAATAATTTTTTATGATATTATTGATTTTTGTTATTGAACTTGTGTCTTCAGATTGATCTTGGTGTCTTAAAAATTAAATGTAGAAAAAGCATATTTGCTGATCACAAACCAGATTGGTTGATTTTATCACTTTGTTTTTGTGAACAGGAAGCAATGCATCAGGGAATACTGGTTCAGCACAAACTAACCCAGGAGTGCTTGGAATGGGTGGAGGTGCAACTGTGTTACCTGCCTTTGAGTACAGAGGCACTTGGATACCCATCCTGAATGTAACAGTACAAGGCAGTGCTAAAGCTACATAGTGAGTACCTCTATCTTTTTGAAAATGTATGTAACAAGTATTTTTATTTTGAATTTGATGATGTAAGGATTTTTTTTAATAGTGAATATTGAGGTTTTTATTTACTGGCATGGAAGTCTATTAGGAATTTTCTCTTTGTTGTTGCCATGAGGTATTCTGGTCTTTTTGTTATTTTTTCTGCATGTGCTGGATTCTGACAGGAATGTTCCCTACAGTTTTACCATCAGCTGGATTTTGTTTTCCTGCCATATTTGTATTAACTCTTCACTTTTAGGCCTCCCTGTAGCATAGAACAATTTTGGAATACCTATTGCTGCATTTTGCAATGGCAAACATGAAGGGCATTAAGCAGACAGGACATCAGTGGGAATGAAAAATAGCTTTCTTACACCAGCTTTACTGTACTTACAGTTTTTATCGAGCAGGATAGCTCCTGATAGCTCCTGGTGTGGTTCTCATTTCAAACAATATATTGACCTATGTACCAAGGCTAGATTATGAATGCTCCTTAGAATGGCAAATTATTTTGTCACGACTTTGTACAATGGAGACAGTGTTCTCAGTTTAAAGCTGCAAATACTATGTTACTTTTTAAATAGTGCAATTTTTTTCATGTCAGTCATGACCACTGAGGGACAAGTACTTCCAAACCTGAAGCTATTTGTACCACCATAAAATTGCGGCATACTAAAATTCAGTCAAATCTGCAATAGACTGAATCTCAATATTTTTTGGGTAGGAACTCCTTTATCTGCCTTTGAGATGCTGAAGAAAAAGTCATCCTCAGAGTTCAATAGTTAATGTGTATGTGTTGACTTTTTATTCCAGCAGTGGACATGAATGATGTTTTAGTTTACCTGCCTATTCTCAGGGGATGTAAGTTTTTAATTTGGTCAGCTACTACAATCTCCACTTTTCCTTTTTTATTACTATCAATTCTTAACTGGCTCAAGAGCCTTGCAGCCATCATCATAGTCTCCTGTCCTATTCTAAACTTGCTTGTGTTTTACCTTTGGATACCTCAAGTGACTCTATGGTTTTCTTTGAATAATTTTTGCTTTTTTCATTGTTTAAGATTACAGAGTTGTCACAAGCATGTCACAGCAGTTTTTTTTCCTATCTTGTACTTTTGTCTGTGGTCCCTGTATGTAAGGAGATGACTTGCTGTAATGTGTCTCATCTGAGCAGCAATTCTCTTCTGCTGCCGTTAGATTTTCAAAGAATGGCCACATCTCATACTTCTGTACAAGTTTTTCCACAGACCACTATGCCTTGTCTTCCCCTTTCCTTAAGGAAATAAATGTTTTTAAAAGGAATAGACAAACTATTCAAGACTTTTCACAGCCATTGCCATGTAACAGTTGTAACTCATAATTACAGAATCACTAGGCTGGAAGAGACTGCCAAGAGGCCATTGAGTCCAACCCATCCCTAACATCTCAACTAAACCATCGCACTGAGTGCCACATCCAGTCTTTTTTTTTAACACATCCAGAGATGGTGACTCCACCACCTCCCCAGGCAGACCACTCCAATACTTTATTGCCCTTTCTGTAAAAACTTTTTCCTGATATCCAGCCTGTATTTCCCTTGGCACAGTTTAAGACTGTGTCGTGTCATTCTGTTGGTTGCTGCCTGGAGAAAGAGACCAACCCCCACCTGACCACAACCAACTTTCATTGGCCGGCTTCCAGTCATCTGGAATCTCACCAGTGAGCCAGGACTGTTGGTAAATGATGGAGAGCAGCTTTGCACCCTCTTTTGCCAGCTCCCTCATCACCCTGGGGTGGATCCCATCTGGTCCCATATATTTATGAACATCCAAATGTCTCAGCAGTTCTCTGACTGCCTCCTCCTGGATAACGGGGACCATTCTGCTCACTGACACCATCAACCAACCCAGGAGGACAGTTGTCCTGAGGATAAGCCAAGATCCCACTGAAGACTGAGGCAAAGAAGGCCTTAAGCACCTCCACCTTCTCTTATCTGCAGTTACTAAGTTTCCTCCTGCATCCAATAGAGGACAAAGTCTGGTCTTACTCTTCCTTTCAGCATTAATATATCTGTAAAAGCATTTTTTATTATCCTTTACAAAAATTGCCAAATTAAATTTGAACTGAGATTTGGCCTCCCTAATTTTTTTCCTACATACCCTAGCAACCCCCTTAAATACTTCCTGAGAAAGCTGACCCTCCTTCCAAAAGTGATACATCGTCTTTTTATTCTTAAGTCCCCTCAAAACTTCATTGCCCATCCAGGCTGGATGTTTGCCTCATTGACTTCCAGCACACAGGGACAGTCTGTTCTTGTGCCCTCAAGATCTCTGTTTTGAAGCATGCCTGCCTTTCCTGAACTCCATTGTTTTTAAGGGCTGCTTCCCAAGGAACTCTCTGAATAAGTCTCCTAAATAGGCCAAAGTCTGCCCTCCAGAAGTCCAATGTGAAGCTCTTACTGATGTTCCTCCTGATTTCACCAAATATCAAGAACTCTATCATTTCATGATCACTATGTCCCAAGCTGCCTCCAGCCACCACATCTCCCACCAGCCCATCTTTATTTGTAAACAACAAGTCTAACATAGTTGCTCTCCTATTAGGCTCACTCACCAGCTGTGACCAAAAGTTGTCCTCCACACACTCTAAAAACTTCCTGGACTGCCTTTTTTCTGCTGTATTAAGTTCCCAGCAGATGCCTGGCGGCTTAAAGTCACTTACAAGAACAAGGGCTGGTGATCCTGAAACACTTTCTAGCTGCTCATAGAATAAGTTGTCCACCTCTTCTTCCTGGTTGGGTGGACAATAACAGACTCCCAGTAGGTTGTCAGCCTTGTTGGCCTTCCCCTTAATTCTTACTCATAGGCATCTTAATTCTTACCCATAGGCCTTCAACCTCGTCATCATTAGTTTCAATATCCGTAGCATCAAAAGCCTCCCTCATATAAAGGGCCACCCCTCCACCTCTTCTCCCTTTCCTATCTCTTCTGAAGAGCTCATAGCCATCCAGTGCAGTGCTCCAGCTATATGAGTCATCCCACCACGTTTCCATGATGGTGACTACATCATTTAATTTATTTAATATTTAATTTATTCAGAACTTAGCATTTCTTATCTTCAAACGTAAAGGGATGTGACCTCTACCTCACAAAAGTACTTTAACTATAAAACTCAGTAATAATTTTAATTAGACCTGTATATATATTCACACTTGCATATAGATGATGAAATGCTGACCATTTGATTTAGCTCTAGTTCCTGCTCCCCCATATCTCAGGCTGCTGTCTTCAGGGAATTAGAGGTAATAACTGAAGTGGGGTGTGCTTGAGAGAAGGAAAAATCCTTTATGCAGACAAGAGTGGTGACACTAAACTATAAAAGTATCTTTGGTATATTTTAGCTGGAATATTTTTTTAAGGGTAGTTTGTAGAGTGAAAAATCATGAAATAATGATTGTTGTGGTAGCAGGTAGTTTTTTGTAACAGACTGTCTCTACATGTATAGATGCTGCTGCTGTGTGAGCTACGATTTCTGCTGGATTTGTGATTCAGCAGTTCTTTATGTGCTTTTAAAGTAAACTATAAAGTGGCAATGAGGCTGCTGTTCCAGCACAGTGATGTTTTAATTGCATGCTTTTCAGCAGTGGATCCTGTAGATGTATCCTCTGTGTACAAATAAACTTCCATTGTTTACCTATGCTTGTAGGTGATGAATATTTGGCCATGTAATATCTAGCTATGGATGGGCTTTTCTAGTCATGTAGACTCAAAGATAATGATAATAGAGTGTCTGACTTGTTCTGAATTTGTTATAGCTATGTTCACACTGTCATGACTCTCTGATGTATTTCCTCTGTTGTACCTAGATACTTGTTCTGAATAAATTCTGTTGCAGTGGCTCTAAGTAAAATAATAATACAAGTAGAATTATTCATGATGCTTGCTTATGTATGTTAATTTTTAGAAATATTTTTTGCAGTTCTATACTCAGGGTTTTTACCCTTTTTGTTGCGGTCTTATTTAGTGATTCTTTTACTTAGTGACTTAAAGGTTTTTTTCTTGAGTTGCAATAAATCTTGAAGGATTGTATTTGGGGCCTGTTTGTATTTAACATTCATTTTGAATCTTGTTTTTTATTATTTTTTTAAACAGTGGTATTGCTACACACTTGTCATGTTTTTAATTTTTTAGTTTGGAGATGCTGGACAAAGTTGAGCCACCTACAATTCCTGAAGGCTATGCAATGTCAGTGGCATTTCACTGTTTGCTGGATCTTGTCCGTGGTATCACTACCATGATTGAAGGAGAGTTGGGAGAGGCAGAAACTGTCATTCAAACCGCAACAGAGGCAACTTCATTACCAGCACAGTCTTCAGAGCAAGATTTGCAGTCTGTTTCTGACCAGTCAGAGAAAGAACTAGGTATTTGAAAATGCAATCACTATGAAATTCAACAGTTTTGCAGAAAGCAGATTTTAAAATTTCATGCTTTTTTTTTTTGTAAATGTATTGGTTCTTATTTATATATAAAAACTTTAAATAAAGTGTGGGTTTTTTTTTTAACAGAGCAGCAGTTCCACTTAAAAAAATACTTGGTGTTCTACTTTTGGCTTAATGCTGAGATCTAAGGTCACAAGAGACAACCTGATTGACCTGATTATAACCACATTAAAAGAAAAATAAATTTCTAGTAGCAAGATAAAAAGAATGTTTTAATGGAAATTTTTTTAGTAAGATTGCAGTATGTAGAGAATGACTTCTTTAAAGGCAGAACTGCTGTGAAGCGGGCTTCTTCGTCCCAGGCGCTGCCTCGGGAGCGGGGAGCTCTCCATGGTGCTGCGGAGCGCCGGCCCTGCCCAGGGGCTAGGCGTGGCCCGGTGGAGAGACGAGGTGTACAAATGGGCTGGGCAGCAACCCATTTGCTAGACCAGTATCTTTTTCCCTATTTAATGAAAGAAACAAAAAAGATACAGAGAACTACAGATAACATGGGAGAGTATTTTCACTTCACTGCAAAATTTCAGTGAATTTCTTGTCCCATATTTTTGCACTTCTGAATGTTTGTTTTTATAGACAAAGATTAAAAATGGTTACATATACTGTGGTAAGTTGGATTTTGGTTAGAAAAAGCATTACCTGGTTACATATTTATTTTTTTTTTGCCTCTGAAATGTTACTTTAAATGCAAGGTGTTAGTGTGTTTCTGTATGCACATATATCTGGCTGTGTAAACATACATACAAAAACACACTTCAAAAGATGCAGTAGCAAGCCTTTTGTTTGTGATACAATTGAAAGTTATTAAGGGAACTACTGTGTTTCTGCTATAAAAAAGTTTATGTATTTCTTTTAAGTTAGCAGAGCTGTCTGGGAAGAAATGGTGAATGCTTGTTGGTGTGGTCTTCTGGCTGCTCTATCCCTCCTGCTTGATGCAAGGTATCTGGTCTTTCAGTTCTCTTCATTTTTCTGAATTGATATTCCAAGCTGTATTTTGAACTGACTTTTGGTACCAGTCAAATTGACAGTTGTCAACATAAGTGCTGTTCATGGCATCTGAGCAGTCAGGTTTGTGGCTTAGATGAATGAGTAAATGACACAGAAGTCTCCAGAAGTCCAATATTAACCTTTAATGTATTTCAATACAGAACACTTAATTGCATTTTCAAAGGGTTGCATTTAAACTATTTAAATTATCTTTATTTCTTTTTACTTTGCTTGTGTGTTTCAACATATTGAAGTGATTCCCTGTCCTGATTACTGCTAGAGACTAAGTAATATCTTGGTACTTTCTTAGTACGATCTAATCTTTAAAGTGGAAAAGCTTTTTACTAGTAAATGACTGTGGTAAATTAATTGACTCCTTCAAAGAGCCTTTTATAATCAAACACCATTTTCTGAAATTAGTTTTAAATATCTTCTTATAGCCTCATTTACCAAGTCACTGAAAAGTCCAATTTTGAAAGAAGTGGTTCTGAAGAATTTTGTTGATTGGTTATGCTTGTTCTTCAATATTTATAGTGTTAATGGGTTTCATGTTCTTACGGCTTTCAGTTTCGGTCAGCCGCCTACTTCTGTGCTCTATATTCATTCCTGCTGAACAATGTGTACTCTTTCAGCACTGATGAAGCTGCCACTGAAAATATTCTAAAAGCAGAATTGACCATGGCTGCACTTTGTGGAAGACTGGGTCTTGTAACATCAAGAGATGCCTTTATCACTGCCATTTGCAAAGGATCCTTGCCTCCTCACTATGCCCTTACTGTATTAAACAGCACAACTGCAGCTCTGTCCAGCAAATGTAAATATATACATTTTTCTTAATTGTGTTTCTTCATATTGTCCTCTAAGCCCAAATTTTTTAGGATATCATTCCAAAAACATGCAGTTGTTGTATTTGGCTATATTAAAGTGAGTTAGAATCTTCAGACAGCACCTAGATCATCTGCTTTCCAGATGGAACTGGTTAGCCTAGCAGCAGTCACTGACTATCATTCCAATCAATCTAAAATTTCTTGCATGATTTACATATGTCAGAAATTCAAATTCTGAGGAGATCTGTGTACCACTGTAAAGATCTGCTAGGATATGTAATTAAGGCATTCAAAGTCTGAAAAGGTCTCTGGGCAACTTAGATTCTAAACCTTTGGCTAGAACATCCTGCATTTGTGATGTACTACAGTCTCTTCTACAGTTGTCTAGTGATGGTAATACTTATGCATAAGTGGAAGATCTAAGTTCTGGACTCTCTTCAGCATACTAAAACCTGAATCAATGTGTCCCACATCTTGAGAGAATGTTGTAATTTATTATATATGCTGGTTTAGGCTGTACTCTGTTTCTAACTCTGAAGTGAATTACTACTTACCAAGAAGAGCAACTAGCTGAAAAATACACAGATGAATCTAACATTAGAGCTCTTAATATAAACAAAAATATCTTACTCTGGGAACAAGGACCAGCATCCTTACTTCAGTCCAGTGTACCAGTTAAGTGTATTGTTAGATTGTAGGTCTGGAAAGTACACATGACTGAACTACACAGGAATCTATAGAAATAAAGCAGGGAACCTCAGATATTTTATATAGGTTTCACTTTTTACAAGTGAGTTATAAAATGGGTGTCCTGAGGTCCCATATTGGAAAAATATCATGATACAGCATTGATGACACTATAATTTTGAGTGCACTAGTACAATGGTAGCGCACAGTGATATCATTTACACACAATTACTACCAAAAAACTGAGTTGAGACAGTCTAATACTTGTATCTTAAGCATAAATATTTCAGTCTTGACATGAAATATGTAAATATATTGTAAGCAATGCCTGCTGGTTAGAAACAGGGAGTAATTGCTGGATCTTTAATTCTCTAGAGCAATGATACTGTAATCTAAATATGACTAAAGGTCTCAAAGTAAAGTATGTTAAAGCTAATACTGTAAAAAAATAATATTTCTGGGGTCTGTTTGCCAGAAGGTGGTTCTTACTATAAGTAAGTACTGGATTTTAAATTCAGATTTTTTTTCTTCCTTCTTTTTTCTATTTTCCTTCAGCATATTCCATTCAGGGACAGAATGTCCAAATGATTAGTCCCTCCAGTGAGTCTCACCAGCAAGTTGTAGCAGTAGGGCAGCCCTTAGCTCTTCAGCCACAGGGAACAGTTATGGTAAGTACAAATTGTGAGTGATCCTACTTTACTTAACTGCTTCGTCCTGCATCTCAGTGTTTCTCAAAAACAGGCTACAGATGCACAGCATTCTTACATAATGGTCAGCTGAACTATTGTCCTAAGGCTTGTAAGTTGGAACAGCCCTGGACACTAAAGTTATCTAGTTGCAAAGAAATCTTATTCTTGGTTTTTTCTGACTTTTGTCTTAGAAGTTCTTATCCATTCCACTTAGAAAACTCTAGATCTCAGTGGTGTAATGTGCCTATATGTGAAGGTTCACTTAAGAGAGACTGATTTTGTGGAGATGATGCAATTAAGCTGGAGTACTTGAACTTGTGTCTGATAATAATGTGAAACTTAGAAGAGAGGGCAGTGATCAAATCATAGAATCCCAGAATGATTTGGGATGGAAAGGACCTTAAAGATCATCTCATTCCAACCTTCTGGCCATGTGCAGGGACACCTTCCACTAGACCAGTTTGCTCAGAGCCCCATCCAGCCTGGCCTTGAACACTGACAGGGATGAGGCATCCACTCCTTCCCTGGGCAACCTCTTCCAGTGCCTCACCAACCTCATAGTAAAGATAGCTTTCCAATACCGACACCTGTTCTCTTTAAATTTGAACCCATTCCCTCTTGTCCTGTCACTACATGCTCTTGTAAATAGTCTTGCCCTGTTTTTCCTGAAAGTTTCCTTCATGTACTGGAATGCTGCAGTTAGGTCACCCCTAAGTCTTTTTTTTTTCCAGCTTAACAAACCTGATTCTCTTAGCCATTCCTCACAGGAAGGGTGTAAAGGTGTTCCACCCCTCTAAACCTCTTGGTGGCCCTCCAACAGATTGATATCCTTCCAGTGTTGTGGACCTCAGAGCTGGATGCAGCACTCAAGTACTCATATTCAGTCTCACCAAGATAAGCCTGAGAGAAGGAGAGATACTGAACTACTTTTCTAAAAAAAATATATTTCACTAATGCAAACAAAATGTAATTTTAAAGCGCTTTAGTAAAAATTGGAAATTTGCTAGAAACGCTATCATTATGGAATGATAAAAATTGGATGGCTTTTTGATTGCTGGATTTTTTTTTCGTAGCTGACATCGAAAAATATCCAGTGTATGAGGACGTTACTCAACTTAGCTCACTTCCATGGAGCTGTTCTTGGTACATCGTGGCAACTTGTCCTGGCTACCCTTCAGGTAATATTTTCCTCATGGGAAATATTTATGCCTTGGTGTTTTGCTATAATTTGGTTTTCAGTTGCTCAGTAAGCAACAGCAGAAGCTTTGAGTCTTGCGGTGTATGTGAATGACCTTGAATAAGTACTGTAGCATTTCTCTTGAGTTCTGTTTGGCTGGAAGTTTGGTAGCTAGCTTGAGTACAATGCTAATTTCTTCTCTGCCTGAAAAATGCTACTTTTGTGTTTTTCAGCATCTTGTGTGGATTCTGGGACTGAAGCCTAGTGTTGGGGGTGCATTAAAACCTGGAAGAGCTGTGGAAGGGCCAAGCACAGTAAGTATGATTATTTGTTTTTCAGTTAACAATTATGTAGTATTTTCTATTACAATATGTAAGACATATTTCTGTCTTTTTTTCAAGGTTCTGACTACAGCAGTTATGACTGATCTGCCATCTATATCTGCCATGATTTCAAAGCTTTTTGAAAATTCACAGTAAGAAACTTTATATTGTAATTAAAATAATATACGTATGTCAAACTTGACGGTGTTTTGATAGCATTTATTTTTCAGGTACCTTGACGATGTGTCTTTACATCACTTAATAAATGCCCTTTGCTCCTTGTCTCTGGAAGCCATGGATATGGCCTATGGAAACAATAAGGTATAAAAAGAGTTATTTGGTTTTTTTAGATGTTTTTATGAAATAGGCTGAAGATTTGTACATGCTCTAGATTAAAAAATAAAATATGAACCAGAGAATGTCTTGTTTTTAATTGTTCATACAATTACCAGATTCTCTGAACATCCTCACTGTGTTCCTGTGCTTTTTGTTAGTTAAGGAATTTCATGTGTTTCCATTAATAAGATTGTGGGCAGATTGAACTTTTAAAAGCCCTTGTAGTTTCAGAGGTTAGGAATTCTGAGTAGCACAGTATTTTCTGTGACATGCTCATTTTCATTTCAATCTTCTCTTACAATGTACTTCAGAGAAAGCCTGGCAATTAAGGTATTTAAAAACCTGGTAAGTCATATTTACTGGGGAAAACCATAATTAGTATTCATGTCAGCTTGAGTAAACAACATTTAGCCCAGAAAGGCTGAAGGCCCTGTGATTTGGGAAGATTGAATATATATTCTCCTAGTCATAATCTTACTCCAGAGGAGAGTTTCTGAAAGTGTGTCTTTAATCTGTTACATTAGAGATAATGAAGTCAGAGAACACATTTTATAATATTTTGCTATTAAAGCAACAGAGAGTGAATTTAATAAGCAAAGTTTGTATTTAAAATCAGTTGAAAATTAGAGTAAGAAATCAGCAGAAATGGGAAGAGATAATTATTTCAGTGCAACGGTATTTTGGCTATATGTTGATTTTAAAAAAAGCAGAATTGAATGAAGCTTATCACAAATATTTGCAGATATATTTGATGAATGGGAAATTTATCATATTCCTGCAGAGCATTTACAAAGCAAATGAGAGATAAAGAGTTAGGATATTCTGAAATGAAATATTCCAGATTGTTTAATGTATAATTTGAAGTCGAAAAGTTGCAGTGGGGGGCAGGCTGTTTTGCTAGCTGAACATGTTACACAGCTGGTTGAGGGAGGGCTGTGCAAGGTGTTTTTAGGGGACCAGCAGTGCTCTGGTTTTGTCAGACTGCCACCGCCGTGTGGCCTCTGCTGCGGCACTGCACTCGCTGCGCTCGCTTCCCAGCCTTCTTGGCCTGAGGAATGAGCTGTACCTCAGCTTAGAAATTGTCCCCTGGCAAAATGCTCTCGCCTTATGGCAGTTATCTCAAAGGCATGTGTTCAAATTCCATTCTGTTAAGGAACCATCACTTTTTGCTGTTGCTAAATTACTGGAAACGGGACTAGTTAACATGCGCAGGATTGAGATTCTTTGGAGACCTCTGACCGGTCATCTTCTGGAGGTAACTAATGGCTTTTATCGCTTCTACTAGATTTACTTTGTATTAATGAAGATTGTGTGGAAAGAAGAAGATCATGTGGAAATACGCTTTTAATGTATAATTTAAAAGAAATATCTAAATTTTCTATTTGCCTAAATCAAAATTATCAAAACTATGTATTTTGATTTAGGCACTTTATTGTTGCAACTCAAATGCATTATGGTTTGAATTTAAAAGTGATGTATTTAAATTACAATATTTTAATATCTCTTGATAATTTTGTCTTTATGGTGCCATAAGTCTTTATATGTTTTTGACACAGCAATGTTTAAAAAGATCAAGTAATTATACTTGATATATTTGTTCTGATTAAGGTAGCAAAAACACGTTTTGTTGTCACACAGTACAAATATCGAGGAAGATACTGAGATAGAATCTTCCTAGAATTGAAGCCAGGAGATTTACTAAGAAATGGTTGTTTGTTTGATTTTCTTTTTTTATATTTAAGCAAACTTCTGAATGCTTTCTTTTTAAGAGAATACTGTTCAAGTGTAAAAATGTTGTAATCCTATTGCAATTTCTTCAGTATTTTAACTTTCAACATGAAAAATATACTCTATCAAGGAAAGAAACATTACATTTTGAATTGAAAACTAAAACCAGGTGATTGAATGTAACTGTAGTTTTAATTCTCCACAGAAGTATATAGGAGAATGTAACAACAGGGTTTGTTTTAGAGTGGGTAAAGAAGGCTTTTCTTCCTCATAATTCAGAATGTATCAGACACTTCCTTAGCATCAGCGCATTGTTTCAACCAGTAGCAAGGATTAGCCATTCTGTTTATGGAAGCCACATATTGCTTTATCAAGGAGAAAAAAATCGAATATTCTGGGTTTAAAGACTTAAAGCACAGTCATCTCTTTCTCTTGTTCATTTTTTGCCCTACAAGACAATAAGGTTCACCATCCACATCTTGAGACTATTTTTATGTAGGGAGTAGTCTGTTTCAGTCTGTTACCCATGCATTGCAGATAATCTGCCAGGGTTTTGTAGGGAATACAGAGTCTTTCATTTTCTTTCAAAGTACTGCCTTATTTCCTTTTAAATCTAAGTTGTTGAGGTACAATAAGGAAGGAGGAAACATCAGCTATAATTCAATTAAACACAACCTGAGGGAATAGCTTGTTCCCCAATCTGGAACTGGTTATCTGGAAAGAAAGAGCATGAAGTACTTCAAATTATCTTTTTATTTTATGTAAAATGTCAAAAACGTAAACAAAGAGATTGGCTATTTCTTGTCCGCATTTTTAAACATTAAGCTGGCTCTTCTACATTGTTCTCCGTTTCAGTTTGGCTAGGTGGAGAAGAGAAGGGTCCACCAATAAAAGGCATCAGCCTTCTTTATGACATTGTCTTGGACTTGACTCTGGATTCTCGCACCATCAGAGCTAGGGCTGGAAGGGTAGAAATTATGTAGCAGTCAATGAAACTGTACACTTCCCATATTAGTTTGAGGGTAATGTATTAGATACAGCACAGTTCATACTAGCTATCTAAGAAATTAATATGCAGAATGTTTTTAAATTTTATATTCTAAAAAAGCAATTAGCTAAGTTGTTAGGTTCAGAGAATGTAGAGACAAAGGGAAATGAAGGTATGCATTGGAAACTCAAGTTTAAACATACTATCACTTTGTCAAGTTTTTAAAATAATGGAGTACAAGGTTCATTTTATCTTCAATGAGTACTTTTTGTATTTGAGAGTATAGAAGACACTTTCTTTTTTGGCTACTGTCATGTTCCCCACTTTATTATATTCAGCAGTGTGTGAATTTTTATAGCTTTAGGTTAAGTTAAACCTTAAAGTCTTAGGCATTTATTGGAGGGTTGTTTGGTGCTTTCTAATCAGTCATTATCAGAATTAGCAATTAGTTTATTCATTTTGCAAAATTTATTTACTTGAATTATATATGTAATTTTCACTATGTTTCCTTCTGTGTCTTTCACTGCTTCCTATTGCTTCCTTATTCAGAAGGTATGTCTATCCAAAAGATTAAAAATTCTTTTTTTACTATGAAGCCAAATTTTATAATTTAGAGATTTGTTGTATTATTCTTATACAATTGTATTTATCATGCTAATATAACTAAAATGCCTGTTTTAAATGTATTATGTATGTTGGTTAAATAAAAGTGACTTTAAACAAAACATTGCTGTGTTTTCAGGTCTGTCAGCATCCCAACTCCAGAATGAGAGAATGGGGAGCAGAAGCTTTAACTTCTCTCATTAAAGCAGGACTGACATTCAGACATGATCCTCCATTATCTCAAAATCAGGTAAAGTGAGTTTAAGAGCAGATGCTTTTCATCCTTCAGTCATAAAGCACTTTTACTGTCGAGTGTATAAAGTCTGTAACTGTAACGTTCAGATGTAACTACTGTGAACCACCACATGCATTCTAATAAATTATCCTCCTTCATTTTTCAAATACCTAACAAAGAGTGATGCTTGCATGTTATGTCCATTTCTTAGAACAAATCTTGGGTCACCCTCATGAGTGCAAAACAATTCCAGAATGTTTAGAAGTATATATATGTGATACTGTGGCAGGTAAAAATTGAGCATTTAGTGAGTGAGCTTCTGAATTAATTCAATGAATCTTTAATTTGTACTGTATATTTTCACTTATACATAAAAATACTTAAGAATTGGTTAAATGTTAGCATCCTTAATATGCTTTACTGTTTACTTCTAGAGACTGCAGTTGCTTTTATTGAATCCACTAAAGGAGCTGTCAAACATTAGTCATCCTGATATCAGGATCAAGCAGTTGGAGTGTGTGCTACAGATTTTACAGAGTCAGGGTGACAGCTTAGGACCTGGTTGGCCACTGGTACTTGGAGTCATGGGGGCAATCCAAAGTGATCAGGGGTAAGTGATGGAAACAAAATCTTAAACTTATGTAAGATAAGAACAGTATAAAAAATTCTGCTTATATTTTTGTACTTTAATAGCCACTTCCAATAATCATAGTTTCATTTTAATTTTTGGTTTGTGAAAAATTTTACTCAACAAAAATACACCTTTTAATTCTTCCTGAAGCACACTTTATTTTACTGAATTAATCTTTCAAAAAAACCAGAATACTATTCCACTCTACATTCTCCTGTAGTTGGCATCAGTATACACTGAGAGTACTCGGTGTGCAATTTCATTCATTCTTGACCATCTGGTGGACACATCTCTGATGCTTGCTGATACTTCTGTGTAAATCAGCTGTTGCTCAGTTTTTCTATTGTTTATTTTATTTCTTAAATCTTCCAGTAGTCTCTAGTGTGTGTTTTCTTCTGATCCCTCTCTCTTTTTCTTGAAGCCTTCCTACCTCAATGGTTGCTGGTAGCAGAAGGATGGAAGATTATTTACTGGCTGTGGGTGAATCCTTTGACTTACACAATTGACTCTGTTGCCAGCAGAGGTGGACTTGTTCTCTGCCCACAAGGGAAAGGGAGAGATGAAGTTGCAAGGAGTATTTTTGAAATGAGCAGTGAATTGAACGTCTGCCTTTGCAACTGTAAGCACCAAGAATTATACCCACACACTCAAACCATCTTAATTCTTCTTTTACATGCTAGTCAAGACTAGCAGCAGGATAGGTCATCATATAACTCCAGTGTCAGTAGAATTCTCCTTGGCATCTCTCCTTTTGTCCCACCTTAGCTTTAGTCTTCTGGTCATATAAAAACTGAAAGCCCCTTCAAATGTGTGATGGATTTTTGCTCTTGGACCAGTATTGTTTGCACTGGCAGTAGTACCTACCAGAATTCCCAAGGATTTTGGCATTCTTGTTTGTGAGCATCCTCTTTTTTGTAATTAAGCTCCTTTGGTAGTTGTTTCCACACTTGGTGCAATGTGTTCCTGCATGCCTTTTGATTTTCACTGTTGTTAGTATGGATGAGAACCACCACAAATTCCTTCTCTAGACAGTCTTCAGATCCCATTAAATCTCAAACTCATATCTCACTGACCGATATCTCAAGATGTTACTAACATCTCGTGTTATATCTTAGTCTCCTCCTACAAAGCATATGGAATAATCTACTTCAACTACATATCACTGTTTGTCCACATCATATGAAGTACAGTAGGAGAAAAATTAAGCATGCCTTCTTTTCTTGAGAAAGAACTTACTTTCTTACCTAAGTTACAATTGTGAACACAAGATGCAGATACTATTATTGTATTTTAAATATTAACTTACTGACCACAAGACTTTCTTCACAAGTCTTCCCTCTGATCAGTGAACATCTTGAATTCCAGGACAGAAATCCATTTACCTTCCTGGAGAACTTCCTTCCAGGCTTTCATAAAGATAGAAAATGCTGTTTTGATAGCCCAAAACCATACTTTGGTCATTTCTGGATTGTACTAGCCTGCCAAACAAAAGGTAGCCTGTCTTTGAAGACTTTTTCAGTGGCAAGTCTCTGTATGTTTTCAGCATAGATAAAGCCCTATACAATCATAAGATTTCTCATTAAGCTTGTCGGTTCCACATATGGTTACCTTTTTGTGGTCAGCTATAACGCCAAGGACAGTTCCACAATTTGAAGTGTGGTATCACGATTGCTACTTGCATGAGAGACTTTAAAACCTTTCTTCAAACACATAGTAATGCAGGACCTTAACTGGAAAAAACTGATCTGAATTTGTTCTTCTAGCATTGCATTTGAAGTGTAGAAAGACAGGTTACTTTCCCATTAACTCAGTAACTCAAAATGAGTAGTGGAACTATACTTTGATTTCCTGCCTCCTTTTTCTCTTAGAGTCCTTGAAGGTCACATACTTCTGAAACTCTGTACTGGAGGGGGAACTGCAGCAGTTTTGGGTCTGTTTCACTTTATAGACTCCTTTAATGAGTATGGGAGAAAGTATTATGTGAGTCTATCCTCCGTCAGTATAGCAATGTTAAATACTTGGATCTTACATGGTAGGATAGCTGTTTCTCTGCAGTATTCATAATATTAGAGAATTATTAGTTATACCATTTCTGTCCATGTGAAGTTTCTTGTGTGTTCCTCTGGTTTCTGTATCATGTTGGCTGTTACAGTACCGTGGAAATGACCCACCTCTGATTTTGATTTTGGATTAATTTAAAAAAAAATTAATTTGTAATTCTGGAATAGGTAACAGATATATCTGTAGTCTGAAGTTCGTTCCCAGGATAGATATCCTGAAGGACACCAAGTTTCTGTAATATAAAGCTTTGAAATGATTTCTGTTGTACATTAAACATTGAAAAAACCCTGCAGTGAAATTTAAATGCAGCTTCCCTATTTTGTGTTACCTACATTCCACTGTTCCTTTTGATTCCTTCATTTTGTCTCTCACTAAGCAAGATTTTAGTTGCAAATGGCCTTGCTGCTTCAGACAACTCCTTCTTGCAAACCTTTTCTGTGCTATATTTTTATGTTTGTATTCAGAATCTAATTCTGAAGGCAAAGTAATTATTAAGGATCTATTTAATGGTAGACTCTTCAAAAAGTTTTTGTCTGACATAATGTAGTATTTAAGCAAGTAAGACTACCATTATGTTAGCATGCATCTTCCCTAATAATTAAAATGAAATTTTGCCCACCTGTTTGACCTACTTGAAGTAATTTGTAACTTCTGATACAAGAAATTCTTCAGAACAGCTTACTCTTTGGAAGATTATAATACTTAAATTAAGCATTTTTTGGTCCATTGTGTCTTTTTACTAATGTTCTGGCTAACACATTGGAACTAACAAATCTTAGATCTCTAAAACAGAGAAATGGACTTCACTATATAAAATTAGTCAAGGACCACTTGAAAGTCTAAACTTCAACTCCATTAGGTAGTTAACATGGACTAAACTACTTCATCAGAATTTTAAGTTTCAACTTAAAATGGTATCCAAAAAATCCATTTAAATTGATGCAAATTCTTCTCAAAAACATTAATTTGATTTTTCCTTTTTGTATTTAATGGTGCTGTCTCCTGAGGTATTGTATTCAAAATATTTCCATGCTCTTGAAGAAATTCGAAATGAGCGTGTGTGTGTGTTTTTGTCTTTATTTTTTAAAGAGAGTCCTTAATACGGACTGCATTCCAGTGTCTTCAGCTGGTTGTGACCGATTTCCTTCCTACAATGCCATGTACTTGTCTGCAGATCGTTGTGGAAGTTGCAGGGAGCTTCGGACTTCACAATCAAGAGCTAAATATTAGCTTAACTTCAATTGGTTTGCTGGTGAGTTTTTTATTAATCTACAGTGATGCTGCTTTTGTCTTTCATTTTTGGTTTTCTTTTTTTAATAAAAATTTTTCTGTCGTCAGTTTTACAAATGAAAGCTACAACCTAGCTTTTTGGGTTCTTACTAAGCTCCAGTGCTGTCATTTAGAATCATAGGTAAATTGAGTGAGCACATTTTACCTTTAATCTCCATGATTCCTGGCTTACTAAAAGAAATGTGTTGTAACCATGTTCATCAGTGTCTTATTTTAAATACATTTTTTCTGTGCCCCCTATAATGGGAACCTAAAAGCTGAGAAAGAAGAGTAATTTTTGGACCTTGCAATATTTAGCACTGATCTTATTTCACCAATGTAGGGAAATTAATATCTTGATGTACTTTGCAAAAGACTTTGTGAAAATAAGAGGCAATTTATTTAATGATCATTAAAAACATTACCCTATTTTTATTGTACAATACCACATGTCTTATTTATTTTGTAGTGGAATATTTCAGATTATTTTTTCCAAAGAGGTGAAATAATTGAAAAGGAGCTAAACAAAGAAGAAGCAGTGTTGCAGAAACAGGCAGAAGAAAAGGGAGTGACACTGAACAGACCTTTTCATCCTGCATCACCATTTGACTGCCTTTGGTTATGCCTGTATGCCAAACTTGGAGAGCTGTGTGTGGATCCCCGACCTGCAGTTAGAAAGAGTGCTGGGCAGACATTGTTTTCTACTATTGGTGCTCATGGAACTTTACTGCAACATTCAACGTGGCACACAGTAATATGGAAGGTATGATGTGTAAGTTTCCTCTGAAGGTTTTGTAAAGGGCATTTTAATAATCATTGACCATTTACCATTTAATAACCATTATCACTTATATAATTTATTAAGACCTTTTAAAGATAACATAAGGTGGCAGAAATCTGATCTCTTTGGTTTGTTTTTTACACTTCGTCTTCTCTAGCCTTTAAATCCTCTTCTAAAATATAATTTTAATATCCTAATTATTTATTTTTTACTCAGGAGTTTGATAAAAAGATGGCTTCCTTTTTACAAGAATGAATGACTTATTTTTCGTGTGAAAACAGAGATGTTTGAGGGTCATGTGACTGGCCTGGTCTGGTATCAGATGCGTTGCTTTGCATTCTGTTTTGAATCTTTTGAGAGGATCTATCAGATGCTGTGTTCTAAGTCACAGTCATATTTGTTGTACTTTATGGAAACTTTAGGCTATATCTGAGCCTGCCTGTTGTACCTGTGAAGTGTCTGAGATCCACTGGTTTTAGCGTTCTGTTGATGCTGACACTGTTCTTGGTAGGTTTGAGTGTGCTATTTCCAGCTCTTCTCACGTGGCCATCAGTTGACTGATTGTTAATCTTGGCTGCTGTGGAGAGTGTTTAGAACAAGGGAATTTTCAGGGTAACATAATGACAGGAAGGATAATGAAAGAATTACCGGCTTTGGTTGGTTGACTATGAATGCAGCTGTGTTATTTGAAAAGTTGCATTTTTCCTCTTTTTTTCTGGCTATTACAGGTTTTATTTCACCTGTTGGATAGGGTTCGAGAATCATCTACGACAGCTGACAAAGAGAAGATTGAATCAGGAGGAGGCAACATTCTCATTCATCATTCAAGGGATACAGCTGAGAAACAGTGGGCTGAGACATGGGTATTAACATTGGCTGGAGTTGCAAGAATATTTAACACCAGGAGATACTTACTGCAGCCTCTAGGTAAAATTTATAGTTATTAAAAGACACAATTACAATTTCTGCTTTTGTATGTTCTTTTCAGTTAAAGTACTGGACAAGAATCTTAATCTTAGCTCAGAAATGTTTTTTGTTGTCACCTCAAATGTTATGAAAATGATGGAGTTATTAGTTCATGCTCCATAGAGCCAAAATTTGTAACTACAGATTTCCTCTTCTGTATCACAGTACTTGAGAATAAATCTCAGTAGTCACAATTCAGTCACAATTTTGAATGCTAAATAGCTTTAAATTATAGTAGACTGATAATAATAATACTTTGTCTGTTCTTTGTTCTTGTCAGAACATGTTTTTCCTTTTGTCTGTCTAAGGGAATGCAACGCTTGCCTGGAACTCTTCTGTGGTATCAGTGTGTCAAATTTAACAGAACTCTTAGAACGTAAAGAGAACTTATCTGTAAAGTCAGTGGAGTAATGAACATTTACATTGTTCAGCTGTATGTAGTAATATTTTACAACAGCTTTGTAATTTCCATAATGTAAAAGTCCAAAAGGAATAGAGAATGTATAGCTTACAAGAAAAGTCCTCATTAGATTAATCTACTTTCAGCATTCTATAGTATACAAGTAATGTATATTAACTGGATATAAGTTGTGTTGTATTTCATTTTGGTCATTTGCAATGCAGGTATCAACATATTAACAGCTAGTAAATGTATTAGTCATTTGCAGAAATATGGTAGAATTTAGGCTATATTATACTTGAGTTAAAACTGAATAAAAAAAATCAGAACTACTTTAATTATTCAAACCCTGTAATTAGTAATATAGAAAATTGAAGATTAAGGCTAAATTTAATTAAAAACTCAAATGCCTCAGATGAAATCTTTCTACACTACAATTATCAGAGCATTTTAAAATCAATTCTTTATAAATGCATTGCATGACTATAGATTTGACCCTTAATTCCTTGTCTTGGCTTAACCCTTCATGAAATCAACAGGCATCTGATATGTATAAGAACAGATCTGTTTCACTATTCTGAATGAAGAAAATGTATTTTACTGGTGTGGGATGTGGTATGTGATTTTTTGCTAGCAAATTTAGCATGAACATAGGTATATTGTTTCATGCTTCATATTTATGTGTTTCTCTGTCACATTCATTCTTTCAGTTTATGTTGAACTGATATAAAAGCCATTTGGGTGGCCACCTAATCTTTTGAAATTTCTGTGCATTATAGTAACAAGTACATGAGCAACCATTTAGAGAGGCAGGGTGGGTGGCAATGGAAATAGGAAGCAAGTTCCAAATTGATTTTTTTCTTTCCCCTCTTCTCTATTTTTATATAGGAGACTTTTCCCAAGCCTGGGATGTTCTTCTTGATCACATTCAGTCAGCAGCACTCAGCAAAAATAATGAAGTTTCCTTGGCTGCTCTGAAAAGCTTCCAGGAGATCCTACAAATTGTTTCTCCTGTTCGAGACTCTGAGAAGCCTGAGACACCACCTGCCATCAATGTTTCTGTACCTTTGGTGGTGGGGACAACTGCTACTAGTCTTGGCAGATCATTCATGAGAACTGACTCCATAGGAGAAAGAATAGGAAGATACAATGGATCTGAACCTCCTGTAATAACAGATGAAATTGAAGATTTGAATCTTTGGTGGGCAGCCTGGAACAGCTGGTATAGAATTGGATCAGAAAGTACAAGGCCTCCAATTACTTGTGATAAATTGACTTTCATTCCCAGCCAGCCTTTTCTTACAGCTTTAATTCAAATATTCCCAGCTCTTTACCAACACATCAAAACTGGTTTCAGCATGGATGATCTCCAAAAACTAGGTGTCATTTTGCACGGTGCTGTTTCAGTTCCAATCAGTTCAGATGCTTCCCCTTTCATCCTTCCATCTTACACTGAAGCAGTTTTGACAAGTTTACAGGAAGCAGTGCTTACAGCTTTGGATGTTTTACAAAAGGTAATAACACAACTTCTAGTGTGTGAAAGGTAAACTGCAGTGTGTCCTACTTTTCTGTGGAACTAGAGTGTGGTGATTTAAACATGATTTTAAAAATTATGTATAATTGCACAGTGTATTATAACAATCAGATCTCCATTCCATTATCAAAATAGAGGCTCTGCATTGAAAGGAATGCAGTCTTTATGAAATGTGCGTTTGCCTGATTGCAGAAGTACCTTAAGTGTTGTGCTGTGTTTGTAGCAATTTACTTGTTCATCTAATGTTGAAGTATTCTTGGTGTTGATACTGAAGGTCTGTACATGGAGATGGAGGGAGTCCCTCAAACAGTGTTCCAGGTGCTGCCATGAACAGTCTAGACAGAACAATGATCATGAGAAGTTTACACGAAGCATAAAATATTAAAGCATAAAATATAGCAGGCACTCTGGCAGATTATCTACATTCTTGCCCCTTACTAATCAGTTATTTAAGGAAAATGCTGCATCTCTGCTTAAGAAATTCTTACTATAGAACTCATCCTTGAAGTGTACCCTTCATAGTGCTCTTTCTCTGAAAGCAAAAAAAGGAAAATAGTACTGCTTGTTTCTTTCTTTTTGCAGTTGCAAAATATCTCCTTGCAAAATTCACTGCTCATTCACAAAATTTATTTATTCAGAAGACGTACAGTGAAATCATGCATTTATATTAAGCACTGATTTAAAAAAACAAAAAAAGACAACAAAAACCCCCAACCAAACCCACAAAAAAACCCCAGCAAAAACCAGAAAACCTTACTTGTGAATATGCCAGAATTAAAATATCCACATGACCTGACTTAATTAATTCCCTTTAGGCTTTCATGTTATGGCTACTTTGCTTCACTGTGTGGCTATACATCTCCCCCTGCTGCTGACAGGATCCTGCCCCATTTAGCTCATAGAACACATGATGGCTTCCAAATGAGCAGGAATTCAGGGTCTTGTTTTCTCTTTTGCTTAGTGTGAGAGAATTAATCTCAAACATAAACAAACAGGGTAGAACCATTATCTTGCAGCCATTTTTTTAGTTGATGGTTTTAACAAATACTCATTCATGTATTTTGAAAACAGAAGTATAAGAATAGCATTGTTAAAAAGGCTTGGGTTGGAAGGAAACTTAAAGATCATCTAGTTCCAACCACCCCTGCCATGGAAATGCCATGGAGTGAATTATTTTGTTTAAATTTCTATTCAGTTTGCCTGGACAGAAGTTGGTGTTAAATACTGGTTTTGTATGTGGATGTGTAAATAACAGGAAGTTTTGAAACCAGTCAGTCTACTATGTTTTCATCCTTTTCCAGTTAGGCTTTTGACCCTTTTTTATCCTCCTTTTTCTAGCAAGTCAGTCCAGCTCAAATCCTGTTTTTCCCATTTGATCAGTCCATTTATTTATCTTAGATTTTTCTGGTTTCTCATCTCCTTATCCAGATCTTAGTTCCCAAAGGCTGCAGGCATTAGGGTATTTCAAAGAAGGGATTACCAGAGTTTTTAACTTGAGGAAAAACTGCATATTATTTTACTGTTGTTCTTGTCAAGGTGTTTTAGCTGGAAGTTTCTAAATAATAACAGAAGTAGTAACTCTACATGAGTTATATTAGTTATATTAGGTATATAAAGTGAGATATCTCCCCTTTCCCACTCCCAGTGTCAATGGGTTACCATGGTAGTTACAAGCCTTTGCAAATATAGACTTCCATGAAATAGTACCTCAAACCTCCCATCCCACCTATACTTATGTTACTAACACACCAGCACTGAAGTTCCTAAAAACATTAGTTAAAGGGTTTTTGGAGCCCAGTAAGTTCTGTGAAGTTGCGTGGTTGCTGCTTTCGGCTGTATAAACACAGTACAGTTTGCATGGCAAGGCAGCCAGCCAGTGCTGATGTGAAGCAAAGGCCATGCGTCAGATGGTTTTCTTTAGGTCAGAGTACCTCCCTCCTCTCTTGAAATAAATTGGTACTCTCAGAAGTACACACAGAAGCTAGTGGAAGCATTAAAGAAGAGTATGTAAATATTTGCAGTCTTTGAAACAAAACATTTTTCTGTGTTTGCGTGTAGGATCAGGTTCTTTGCTGAGACAGGAAGACTTGTGTCAGTTCTGATTTTCTCAGAAGTTGTGGAACAGCTCTGGAGTTTGAATAGCATGAAAAGAACCTAACATTTTTCAGATTGAACCCTGACTAGTTTAATAAATATATTTTGTAATGTAAAATTTTGTAATGTCCACTAACAAAGGACATCATTGCAACTCAAAAACATGCGAATGGAAGGGAGCTTTGGATCTCTTTTCAGGCTTCCATATGTTGAGCCCATTTTACTCTCTTTGTTTTGTTCTTTGTTGTCTTTTTATTTCTCATTAGAACTCATCTTCTAGTCTTTTACTGCTGTATTATAGTGGTGCTTGGGGTTTTTCTGGTAGTATAA
>VWYI01044713.1:25202-72081 GCA_013399455.1 Anthoscopus minutus | reverse complement strand
TTTTTTTTCTTTCAGGAATCTATATCAACCTGCAGATTTGCACAGCGAGTTGCTCTTATTAAGAATGAAGCAGTTCTTAATGAAGAAATTGACCCCAGATTGGTGAGAGCTGTCTGGGGACAGGGGGAAGGAGATTGTTTGGTTTAATTAACTAATAGCAGTCAAATTGATGTTGTGTATTTTATACTGAAACATCCCATTAAATTGTTTTCAGATGCAAGCTCCAAATTTTTTTCTATAAAATAACTGCCCCTTTAAATTTTTCTTTCAGACACAATTATAATTAAGTGGATCTTTATCAAATCTCTGAAGAGTTTCACAACTCTTAAGGCATCTGAGGAGAAATGGTCACTTTCATTATCATCTTTGTGTTGTTTTTTAGAGTGATAATTACTAAATCATAGTCACAGATCATTGGATGATTCTAAAACTCTTTAAAAATGTACTAAGGTTACTAGTCACTTGATGAAGGCACACAGCTGCACTGAAACAATTTGTGTATTAAGAAGCTAAGAAACTTACTGATACTGAGTACTTCCTGGAAATTGATTCAAAGAACATTTTAGATAGGAAGAAAGAACTCTGTGAAGTTACCATTAGGAAAAAAGAGGGAGACAAGCAAAGGAGACAGAAACAGCTAATTATATAGCTAATTATTTCATTCATTGTTACTTGATGGTAATTAGAATATTTTAGTTACTATTAATAATTGTGCTTTTATTTCTTCTTGTCTCTTGTTGTTGAATTTCAAAGGGAATAGAAGATCCTTGTCGGGTTTTCCGCTGGTTTTCTTTTTTATTATTTTTTCTTTTTCTTTCCAAGTAATAGATATCCAAGTCATAGATTTAAAAAAAGACCAAAAAATAACACCAGTAGGCATTGAATAACTTCTTCATTTCCATCTGTCTGTTATTTTTTTCTTTTCTATATAGACTTTCTTGTAGCAAATCATGCAAAACGTTTCTTCCATGGCCACAGAAGGCTTTGATTGAGGTAAAGCACATGCAGGCTCCTGAACATTTACTACATCCTGTGGAGCTATACTCCATGAGTTTGGTTATGTCTTGCTCTGCAGGATCATTTAGAAAGTAAGGCAAAAGTGGACTCGTGAGAGTTAGAAAACCAACCCCTCTTGTGGTAAAGGCAGGGGAACACAAGTACCTTTAATTTATATGGCCCTGTGCTCATAATGGAATTTTTTGCCCATCTAAAGTATATTCCCAGGGTGCAACCTATTATCAAAGTGCTGGATTTAAGACTTTATTCATAAAAATCAAATGTTATTGTAATAAAATAATATTAATTTTATGAAAAATTGAAACACAATTTATGGGCAGTGTCTGTCATCTATTAGTTGAATGTATGCTTTTATAAAGGGAGTTCACAATACATCTGGGTAGATCTGACGAGTCAGATTGTTGTGTAAACTTTATTCTTCATAATGGTGAATTGCTGACTTTTTATCTAACTGAGAAGATAAATTTGTGCCTGTTGTACTTCTAAGTGACTCATTTTTGAACCTCTCTCACTCATGGCTAAAGGACATAATTTAAACTGAAAATCAAGGTCTTGAATTAAACCTCATCTCTATTTCCATGTAAGGTGTTTTGCTTTGCTAGATTTTTGTTTGTCCTAATAATACTTGAAAATTAATCTTCTCTCCACATCCTGAAACTGGTATTTCTGTTGTTGTCAGATTGAAGTTAATCGTCCTAATAAATTTGAACATTGAACAGAGATTTTACTGTGATTCAACTGTCTACCATTTTCCATTTCAGCCCCATTCTGAAAATGTAATTTTCTTGACTCAGTAGCTGGCAAAACTACATCAGAGTGTGGCACAAAAATGGGGTAATATAAAATTAGGGGAAAATGCTTGGCCTACAATGTTCTCTAAGTATTCTTGCAATGTCTCTAATTAACAGTCATCAATTAAATAGACTATTAAATAAAAACATCATGTTAGACTTTCATACTTCATTGAAAAAAATAGTTAACTATAGGTTTAGAGTTAAAAGAAATAATCATATGCATGCTTAAAAGAATTTCATTTTTAAAGTAAAAATTTAGGAAGTTACAATTAAATTTAACCATTAAAAGAAATAGAAATGTTTGAAGGAGTTTTAATATCCAGTGAAAATAGGTGTCATAGATTTCAACAATCTGAATACTGGAAAGTGCATGCAATCAAAAGTGATTAATTTTTCCTTGAAAACATTCTTCGCTTGGAAAATTATTTTGCACATGGAATCAGTGTATGCATATCCACCTAAAAATATCACTGGACTACTGATACGTTTGAGCCATACAAAGGGAGGCTTCTTTAAATGATCAGCCATGAAGTATCCAGAATGCACTCATTTGTGTCTTAGACTTAGGTATTTGTATATTGCCCTACTTTGTAGAACTTGGCTTTGAGAGTTTAATGATTAGTAAAATTTGGTTTTATACATACATTTATTCCCAAAATACAGATTCCAGTAGTAACTTCCTAGAATTTAAAAATCTAGTTCAGTTTTCCATGTAATACTCTCACATTACTATTCATTAATAAAATTTAATTTCATTATGTTGCTTTATGCTATCAGTTTGTTGCTAGCAAACAAAGTATAGTATGCTATAATTCTAATAATAGTTAAATGTCACAGGATAAAGAAGACAGGCAAGATTAGAATTAAGATGTTTTGACACTATTAGGGAAAGCAAAAAAAAAATCACTTTTGTTCTATAGTTGCCCTTTCTCTAACAAAGATGTCAGTTCTTAAATGCATTTTCATTATTAAGAGGCAAAACTAATGAGTCCGAGAAGCTCAGAAGCTCAGAAATTATATTTCTCTTTTGCAAAAAATCTTTTGAACTCTTTCGGTACAGCCATGTCTTCCAACACAAGAATTTCCTGAATTTTAAAGACTTTTCTTTGGTTTATAAATAGAGAAAAAAAAAAGTGCTTGGTGTATTCAAGGCATTTTGATAGTTTTTAGAAAAGACATCATGTTTAAAAAAATACAAAACTTTAATATATTTACCTAAAGTCAACCTTCTACTGCAAAAATCATAAACTAGTTATTTGTAAGTGATGCTTGGTTTATGCCTTCCTGTTTGTAGATGATTGTCCAGCTGAAAAAGGAGATCCAGGATTTGAAGGATGAGTTGGCACTGGTGACCGGCAAGCAAAGAATGTTAGAGCTTTCCCAAGAAGAACTACTTCAGTAATGTCTTATATTGTTTTAGTTTTCTTCTTTTATTATTATGCTTTTCAACAGTTTCTTTATTGGCATAAATATTTAAATTCATCTCATAGTTCTAAACTTCCTTGACTGAATAATAAAGTGGAGTTAGGTCTCAGTTTAGAATGGCAGATTTCCATGAAAAGCGCTATGAAGTTGTTGGCTGTGTTTTTGCAGCCTCAGCATTGAGGAAGTGAAGTAAATGCAAAGGATGGGAATGCCTGTCAAATGCCAGGCAAAAAGAAGTGTTGTATAAGAAGGCAGAATGAAAAATAGTCTCTCTCAAAACTGGATATGCAATCTGAGTGGAGTTCAAAAAAAAATTCTTGTGCTAAGATGTATCCTGCTGCAGTGTTAGTTTGACATAAACCAAAAGAAACAACACATTTCTGATCCACAATTAATGAATATCTTAAAAGCCAAATATTCTTTTTTTCTAACTGATTATGCTGTTGAATTATAGTATTAGTTCACGTATATATAGTAATACTTTGCAGCTTTTGATAACAGATAAGTACAGCATATAGGAACTTCCTAAATATGATGTATTTACTCAGGTCTAAATGTTCACAATAACTGAATTCAATTTCCACACTTCAAAAATTGATTTGATAGTATGGACCTATTTAATCACTGTGCCTCAACTCTATAAAAAAAGAAGTTACTGCCTAATTTGTTTGATTAGTAGGTTAACAGTAACTAAATGGAAGCTGTGGGAATATTTAGTCTTTAATTTCTCAAGGGACTGATCCAGAAGACAACAGTACTAACAATTTCCCCTGACACACAGGAGAATCTGGAGACATGAGGACAAGCTTGAACCTTGAATTTCTCATGTAGATTGCTGTTATTATCAATCATTTACATCAGCAGTTATCAGTATATTCTCCTAACCAGAAATGTCCCTGCAGTTTCTATGGAGTTTATATATATATGTATCATCTGCCCAAGCACATGAGAGTCAACTGCACTAATAACATTGCTGAGTAGCACTAGATGTGACCAAGCCCAGCCATAGAAAGAAAAGTACATTTTCTTTTCATTATATGCAGAATTAAATGCCCTTATTAGTTTCTTTTTACTCTGGCAGAAAGGTAGAAAGAAGCCCTTTGTTTTACCCTTCAAAAGATGACTGACTTTCAGTGATTTTATTCAGACATACTTAAAGAATCTATACTTTGGTTTAAATAAGTGCTTTCATAACATTATTGTAAAAATCTGTCACATTAATTTTCCACTGTGGTCTTGTTTGCTGCTTACTTTGTATAGAGAAACTGGGGTTTAGGAAATTATTTGGGTTTTCTAAGATCACAGTATTTTATTTCCTAAGATCTTAACTGTTTTGCCATGGAAATGGCCATCTTATAAATAGGAATAGGTTATAAATAGTACAGGATTAATGGCTGATTAAATGTTTCATTATGATTATGCAAAGAAAAACTAGGAATGTACCATTTGCATACAATTGCACTGTAGCATACATCTGGGAGGCCTGGTTTCAGAAATGTGACTAAAAAGTGTATTAGTTGTACGTTTTTACTTTTTGTCTATGTAGCACAATATATAATGCATTACACAATCAGAAAAGGTTTCTTCTGAGATCATAACAAGGAATTTTGCAACTTCTCTAGAAAGAAGGAGGGTTTTAAGTCACATGATGAGAAATAACTCAGGTCGACCTCTGCTACATTAAGAGCATGCAAAATTTTAAGGTTTTTGTATTTATCCTTTGTTTGTATTTAGTCAGTCTCATGTAGCACATATGTTCATTGTTTCTGAAATAAGTTCTTTCTTGGAACAAATGCTGTGGAATTAAAATGTAGAACAGCACTTAAGTACTGCTGACTGGGATATAATAATTTTCCTGAGGATCAGTACTAAACAAGAAGGGCCTCAAACAATTAACCTCATCAGTCATTAATGCCATATAATAACATTTTTCAGGTATCATTTTCTTAATATGATTTAAAGTGAAAAAAAAATTGGATATACAGTTTTTTCAAACTGGCAAAGAGTGCAAGAGAATAATGTCACATACATGAGTCAGACTGGCAAAGTTAGTACTTTGGGCTGCAGTTAAATGGAATGTTGAAAGCTAAGTCAATATTTTCTAGAAAAATTCAAGGGAAGGAAAATATCAAAAGTCAAGGTTTATGAGTTTTGCATTTGTCAGTTTTTGCATTTGTTATGCAAACAGAGCACTCACAGATAAATAACTGATGTGGTTCAAACATCCAACTGAAAATATAATTAAATGATAGTATTAAAAGACACTACTTCAATGAAAGTATCTTTTTGTGGTTTTGAACATTTATACTTTTTGAGCTTGCTTTTTCATATGGCAATAACATTTGTTACCATGCTGATTTACGTGTCTGTGCTTGACGTCCATAAATGTTCTGAGCATTTATGACAATCAGGAGATAGCATCTAAGTGTTCTGTCTCAAGTTAGAGTCTATCAGTATATAACACAGCAAATCTTCATGGCAGTTCTCTTTATTGGGACTGACCATCTGAGTTTGGAGCTACTCATTGTCTGGAGAGTTTCTACACATTAAAGAATAAATATGCAAGTGAGTAGCCCAAACAGAGGACCTGGCTGATGGCTGATAAAATCATGATTGACTTTGTCCTGGTTTAGGACAAATTTGGGAGAAAACCTCCAAAGGGGGCCTCTCCAGGCAGCAAACCCACACGGCCCCTCTCCCCAGTCAGTTCGAAAAGGACTCCTTGGAGAGAAGTGGAAAGAACCTGTTTATTGAACAGGCGAGGCACCCCCAGCACACAAAATGAACAACACCTGATAATAACACTCTTTCACCGCTCTGAAAAGATGACAAACTCAGAAAGTCTCTCCTGGGAGTGGTCGCTCTGTTACCGGTCCCTCCGATGCTGGGGCAGCTGCTGCAGGCCACAGGGTGCAGACTCTCGGTGTTTCCCAGGTCCCAGTCCAGAGCAGGTTCAGGTGGTTCCAGAGAAAAAAAAAGGGAAAGAAAAAAAAGAGCAGTCCAGGGAAAAATTTGGACTGCTTGGATCAACTAACTAATGAGCAGAAAGCAAGAGCAAAGCAAAGCCAGAGCCAAGCAAGAGCAGAGCCAGAAGCAAAAGCAAAAGCTGCACTACCTACTGCCGCGTCTCTGTGTCCCGCCAGCCACTGGGGGAGTGAGCAGACTGATAGCAAAAACCAAAACAAAACTTCACTCTTCAAAGCCAGTCTTGAAGACACAGAACATAATATCCAGCGTAAACAGAACACATGATTGGGGATACAAGCACTGTAACATCACCCTAGGACAGACTATTACTAGAAAACATCTATGTTGGGATTTGCATCTGAGTTTGGATCTATAATGAAACCTAAATAATATTATTTATCAGAAGCCATACAAATCAGTTTGTTAGGACAGGCAGAAGAAAAGAAACATTATATAGGTGATAATGCAACATACTCTGTTTTATTTCAAGTGGCCACCCAAGAATGATTCTTAAGGGATTAGTATTGTAGGGGATTCTTTTATTATTATTGTTTTTATTATTGATGCTTTTTTAAATATTAGAGAGGAAATTCTAATTAAGGTCATTGTGGATTTCAAATCCTACTTAGACATTTTTGCTTAGTTAGGATATCTTCTGTTTAAACTGAAAGAAACTGTATCTCATCATGTGTGTACATATATGTTAATTTAATTGCAAATAATTGTAAGGAGAAGTGTTACAAAAGAGAGTCTTAAAAAATGGATGTGTTTTAATTCTTCTTTCTATTGGTCATACATTAGCAGAGGTCACAACAAATTTAATCTGGTGAAAGTATTCTGATCCTAGGTTTTGTTGAGTTTTTTTTCATTCTTTGATGTGAGCACAGATGGTCAAAGGTACAAAACATGTCACTGAAAAACTCCATGCACTGAGTACACATTTTTTTTTGTCCCACACAACACTGTATCTCAGGCACTTTTCAGTAGAAGACAGATGCTGAAATGAAACCAAGTCCAGCAGTACATGTATAGATTAAATATATTTTAGTCTAACACAATGCTTATGGTATTGCATAGGTTTGTTTGCTCTCTACATATGTTGCAGGAATTAAGTGTTAGTGATTGCTCAGGAAATAACTGTTATTAATATGTGAAAATTATATTTTTTATGTTTCTTGATTTAGTAAGTCAAGAAATGCCAAACATTTCTTGCAATAATGAGCTTCATTCCACTTATTTGCATTCAGAGCATTCCAAATGAAATTGTTGGGCTACTCAGTGGTGTTGGAATCACTAAATATTTGCAGGTAACATATTAATAAGCTGATTTGCATTCTTGGTTTTTTCCTCAGTTAAATTAAAGAAATGTCTTCAGGGATTTATTTTAATTTTCTTTTTTTATTTAAAGGAAAGAAAAAAATCTTTCAAATAGGCTTTCTTCATAATCATTAAAATGTCACATTTCCATTTACTAAGTTTAAAACAAAAAGGAAAACAAATGCTCTTGACATTTCTTGGGAATGGTAAATTATAACATGATGCAGCTTACCAGTTGTGTGACTGAAGCTACAGTTGTCTGGAATTCAGAATTCTGTGCTAAATAGTAAGCCTTTGCATTACTGTGTCAAAATTTTGATTTTATAATTTTGTTCTTATAAATGTTAAACATAAACGAATTCTTCTGTTCTCATTTTGTTTATCTAAAAAGCAAAGCTTAAAAATTCAGCTACTCTACATAAGTAGTTCAGAAAAAGCTTCTAAAATCTGAATTACTTGCTTTGGATCTTACCTTCTTCCTCAGCAGTAAGGGGGCTGATCTAAATATTTCTTTGAGCTGAAAAATTAGTTTCATATTTAAAGGAAAAAATTAGGAAGGGAGTTCTTTGAACTATTTTTAAAAAGTAGAAAATAACATCATACACCCTATATACAAGGAAAATGTACTCTTTCAGGCTTCTGCGTTAGTCTTTAGAATATAATTAATTTACCTTCAAATTATTTCTTTTTGTGTGAATTGTATGCCAAAAGTAAAAGGGAAAGTCCTTTTTGGTTAATCATTTGGGATTTTTTTTTAGTAATATGAATGAGCTCACTAGCAATTTAGTGTGTGCCCCAAAAGTCAGGATTTCAAATCAAGGTCCTATGTTCCAGAGCGCCCACACTTCCAGAGCTCTTGCCAGTTGGAAATCTTTAAGAACAGGATGTGAAATACTGGCTTAGCACTTAATTTATTAATAACTTTACCTTATTTCTTTCAGATACATATGTTATTACAGACACTTCTATTTTTTACTTCAACAGTCATCTTACTCAAATCCCGGAGATCTCATTACTTCTGGAATTAATTTTTTCTATTTCAACATTGTGACATCTGTATGCTATCATAGTATTAACAATATTGCACTGTTGTACAATACAGAGATTTAATAGTAACTCAGTTAAGCTGTTGAACAAATGGCTTCCTTTACAAAACAGAGCAAATGTTCTTATTTGCTGATGTCAGTGTTCAATTTCATTTGCAAGGTGGAAGAAATAAAGGCATATCACCTTGCTTTTTTTCAAGAGAGCTTTGCAGACCATAGATTTGTGTAGAAGTTAACAGATTGACTGACATGAGCTGTCTGGGCAACATTCAAGAGAAAACAAACTACCTTAGCAATAAAGTAGTCTTAAAATGTCTCACGTTAACTGCTTGCTTAGTTGCCTGATTTAGAATGCTATTAAATCGATGTATTCTTCAAGAGGACATTTTTTCTCCTGTTATGAATTCTGTAGCAACAGCACAGAAAGTTCAGATTCCTAATACATATGCCTAAGCTACGTCTGTAAAGTGTAGATAATTTTCTCTGATCCTGCTTTTTATTCCAAGGCCCCTGAAAGTAGGGAAAAAAAATCTTATTTATCACCTTTTACATTGAAAGTATTCAGAGATAATAAACTGTGAAGTTATTTTTAAAGGATAGCAAGTTTGTTTCATCATGGGGGTGGTAAGGGAGCATCTTGGTTTGAAAAGACAGGAGTCTGCTAAGGAAGGCAGAAACCTCCCTTGAAATAGAAAAATGTAACTCCCCCTCCTCCAAATTAATATAATGTTGAAATCAAGGGACTCTTAGGCAAAGATATGGGAATAGGAATAACAGTTCTTTACTAGGAGAATTAAAAATGCAGTAGTACAAAAAAACCCCAAACCACTGAGAGAGTCAGAATACAATCTGACCAACAGGGTGTTGGTAGCTGTCTGGTTGAATGGTGGCTTCAGTCCTCCTGGAGTGACAGATGTGGTTCTGTTGAAGCACTGATCCTGTAGAGGGGTGTAGTTTTCCTCTGAAGGCGCAATGGTGATGTAGATGGGTCTGGTCTTCTTCTGGGAATGCAGTGGAGAAAGGCTGGCTGTGGTGTTGCAAGTTTCCGACTATATTCAGGTAGGAATGCTTGGCTTCTCCCCCTGGGTGGAGCGTATCACAATGGGATGATGTAATTTTATCAGTCATGCAAGCGTATCACAATGGGATGATGTAATTTTATCAGTCATGCAGTGCGACTCAATGGCTCATTAACAGAAGATATCCTCCTGGAGGGAGGATGAGTTGTGGAAGAACACTACCTGGTTTTAACAGCTGACCCATTAACAGAAGATATACCCCTAGAGTTATGAGGGATGGGTCATGGAGGAGACAAAGAACACTGCCCCACCTGGTTTTAACAGATAGTAATAGAATGCATACCTTTGGTTGCATCTTGCATTGCAACCCAAGACAGGGAGGTAGATGATGTGCTATGTGCTTTTTTTCATGTTCAAAATTATACCGGTTTTTTAATTTTATATGGTTTCAACAATAATAGTGAGATATACTCATATTAGTGAAGTGTATGGAGAAAACATAACATAACATAACATAACATAACATAACTAACATAACATAACATAACATAACATAACATAACATAACATAGCTTCAGGTGATTATTTAGACGTTTGAAAAAATCTTGGAGCAAATTTTCAAATACATATGATCGAAAGTGATCATAGAAACTTTTTGAATCTCACTGAAATTCATTGAATATTTGGTCAGCTGAGTTCTTCTAAAAGTACCATTAAATACCTGTTTGCATCTTTTGGCACTTTAAATACTTTTTGAAAGTCTTTTTCTTTTGAGCTTATACATCTAATTAATAACCAGTGGTACTTAACTTTTTTTAAAACTACTTCTGTCCTTTATACTGTAGGATTATCTTGGTGTTGATCCATATGAGTACTTTTGGCTTCTTTGAATTGCTGTTATACTTGTCCTATGTAATTTCCTTTTATTTCAAGTTCTTACCTTGTAGATATTTCGATTTTTAAAATTTTGATAAACTAAAGGTTAGTTTTCTCTTGCTACTTTTGGATATACTCCAGTGATTACAACATAACTACTGTTATGGCCACAAGTATTAGTGGAGAGTGAGTAGCATTCCTTTGTGTGTATGCTTTTAGATTGTTTTTATGAAGTGCTGTTCAAGGAAATCATCTACTCAGCAAGCTACTTGACATTTTCTTCTCTACAAAAAAAATTGCATGTGTAGAATTACAGACAGTAGGCATCTTTTTCCCTTATAAGCCAGTCTTGGTCTTTTTATTGTCCAGTCCAAATCACCCCTTTTCTTACTGACAGAAAGAATTAGAGCTGTATGCATTTCATCATTGAAATTAATGATTTTAAACTGTATATAAACACATCTTACATCTGTTTGCCACATGGTAACTGTCTAATTCAGAAGAATCTCCTGTAATATGTAATTGTTAGAGCACTGTATAGATATTTTTTAAAACTGTAAAAATCTTCCAGACTATAAAAACATAAGACACTCAAAGACTAGCTGCTTTTACTACCCTGGTCTAAGACTGCTGTAAATCAATGCAGCCTATACCAGCACTATGATGATAAAACTATTTTATGAAATATCTACTGAAGGGATTGTACAAAGGCTTATGTAACTGCTTCCACTATTTAGTTACCTTAATTATTATTATTATTTCACCCAGCACACTTTTGCTAAATGAAAGGTTAAGCAGTTATCTCTGGATACAGAATACAGCATTATTCTCTATATATGTCAGTTATGCTGTCACGTGCACTATCAGTAATGTATAACAGCTCTTCTCAGGGCAAGCTGGATGTGTTCTGTGTACTTCTACCTTTTGTTATCTCATTCATGGCAATGCCTGGAAATACCTTTCCTTTTCCTCCCTTACTTTCCATAGCATTATTCATAAAATCCACTACTTTGAATCTCCATGATCCTCCCATACTGATGCACACTTGAAGCTAACTTAACTTCCAAGTTAGCTGTTCTTAAATGTCATAGTCGTTCTGCTTCCACTATCATGCATTTTTTAGATCAATGGTTTCATAAAATTTGTAGAGATGTGGAGTTCCTCTTTAAACAATATAGACATCATTATTAAACTTAATGATGATTTTTGGAATTAATGTATTTTAAAATGCGTTGACACCAATTAGGTTACCGGTAGGAAAATTATTGCAAAGTGAAGGTAAACAAACTTGTTTAATTAAAACAACCTCTCTGATTACCACAAGTGCTTCATTAGCTGCCTTGTTAGCAGCCTATTTTTCATAAACTTCAATTTTTGCTTGTGTTAGAGTTCACAACTGACACACAAAATTGTTATTTATGTGAACTTAATTGTGATACATAACATACAGTGTCAATGATCAGGGGTTAAAAGGCAAGTTCTCTCAGAAATGAATCATGGCACATAAAGCAAGGTCAAAACAAGTCCTTCCAAATCTGTGTTTTCAGACTGTGCATCCTGCGAGCTCTTGAGAGCTCTAAACTCAGTTGGCTGAGAGTGCTTTTCTGATGCATTTCAGCTGTGTAATTTGAATCCTGGTTCCTCTAAACAAATGACTGATTCAGAGGCAGATTTTTTAAAAAATACAGATTCGTGTTATTTAATGAACGGATTAAAGTAGTACATTGCTCAGTTAATCATTCTTCAGTTGTGCTATCAGAAAAATTGCATGGAATCTGAGACAATGTGGGTAGAAAGGTTTTGTGATTTATGTGTGGTCTAAACAGTAAACAGTCCTCATTAAAGAAGAATCTCTGAAGGGTGGTAAGTAACAAAAGAGAAATAAAGTTCATAATGTAAAAGCTATCTCTAAGCTGCAGTACAGTGTGTGTTTACATTATTTGCAAAAAAAAAATGATATAAAGAGGGAAAGGCTAGACAAGAACTTAGGCCTGATTTACAGTCACTAATGAAAGAGCACTGTTAGTTTAACATGTTTCCATCTCAACTCTTTATGACTGTTCTGCTGTGAGTTTTCTTCCAAGCATCAGCATAAGGACTTGTGCTTGACACAACTTGTGGTTTCACATTCTGGTATCATGATTTGTGCTTAGTGTGTCTGCAGAGAGTATGAGTAACTTTGCACTATATGGTTTTGTTCTGTTTGTACTCTTAATGCTGTAAAAAATCATGTAGCAATAAATAAAATTTTGGTTTCTTTTACTGAATAAATTTTGTTGTCTCTTCAGGTGAGAAGCAAGTCAATGCCAGTAATACTGCTGTAGTAATATTTCTCTTTAAATATCCTCTCCTTCCAGCTCTCCACATGTAGAGCTCACATGGATTTCAGGGTGTGTCCTATAAATTCAGAAGCTGTGGATTTTGGACATTTGATGAGTGGTATAGACAACATATATGTCTCTTGTTATTTAACTGAAATAATGAAAACGGGAAAGCAAAGTTTGTCTGAAACAAACCCTCTTGTTTCCATTTTCTTCTGAGTATTGCCACTTTGCTATGTCTAGAGGAGATAAATACCAAAACTTTGTTATGTTTTCCAATTTTCATTCCAGTCTTGCAGCTACTGCTTTTCAGATATTTACCTCCTGAAAATAATGTTAGGGTTTTTTTTTTCTGATTATTGTGCATCTTATTGTTTCCCTATATAGCACGGATTCCCTATAACTGTAATGTGAAGAATTTAGTGAGAGTAGTCTTCAGAAGCAGGGAAATACCACAAAGCACACTCTAGGATCAGCTTTGTATGCTGTGATATTATAAAGGCTAAAATTTTTGTATGTGGTTACAACAAAGTGATTCTGATAATAAAATGGCAACAAGATTCCCAGTCCTGTAACTGAAGAGGATAAATTACTATGAATTGACGTTCAGAAGCCTTGCATATTAAGTGGGGAACTGAACAAAACTAGTCCAAAAGAAACGCTAGGCACAGAGATGAACTCTTGCCCTACTTGGGCAGTTGGGCACTTGATGCAGCTACCTTAGGTTCCCTGGCTCAGGCTCAGAACTGAAGTTCATCTTCTGAGATGATAACCTAAATAAACATCTAAAATTAGAAAATTATGATTTACAGGGCTTATGACTGTCATTGTTTCCCACCATTTACCTATTAAATAATTGAAAAAAGTGTTTGTCAGGAACCAGGAAGCCATAAATCTGAAAACAGCTGATGGAGTTTGAATTTGCACTTGCAGTTTCCCAGATATATTCCTTAGTAAGTGGGATAAAAGTCTAGTTTGGGCTTAGAAATCCTCTTCTTTTTGTCTTGCGAATGAACTTCAATGCATCCTGAAATACAAGACTTGAAAGATCATGACAGCATGTAAGAGGAAGTCTGACTGTCAGATATAGATGCGATATCCAGCATAGAATGTGATATATTATGTTTGTATAGGTTTCTGCTTTGATAATTTTAATTTGGCTTTGAAAAATAGAGTGCTTCTCTGTGCCAGACAGTCTTATGAAGATGAAATTACTAAAACAATTGTTTTTCCCTAAGGAAGATTTGGTCAGTTGTTTGTAAAGAACACATTGCAAGAGAATAAAATGCTAATTATATTTCATTCCTTGGAGGAAGAGCAGTAGATCTTTGAGAAATATATAAATATCTGCCTTTCTTGGTGATTGGAGGAGGTAATTTATGCATGAAAGCTATGCTATCTGCTGACTATTGTAATAGAAAAAGTAGACTTTTCTTTTGCACAAATGATCATATATAATAACAAATCAGATGCCCAAAACCTCTTAAAATCTAGTCTTCTGAGAGAGCAGGTTTTAATTATTTTCAGTTATGAGCTAGAAGAGCAAAAGGTTACAAAATAAATGAGAAAAAGAAAATATTACTTCTTAGATGCTTTTAGTTCTAGAACTATTCCTTAGGATGTGCCACTATGTTCAGATATGCAGTTGTAGAATCTTCAGTATCAAATCCAGGTTTCACTAATTGGAACAAAAATATATTTCAAATGCATGGACTTTGAAGAAAAATAGCCTATTAATATCAGGCAGCTTGGTACATTTTGCATTGTATTTGACATGCCACTTTGCAGAGTTGTGTGCTTGTTTGTGAATTTTTTTCTTCTTTTAAAAAATGTTATTTCCAGGTTAGATGAGTTAATTGAAACATTTCTCAAAGATAATGATCCTGATAGCTCTCTGGATGTTGGTGCTGACATGCGCAAGATCAAGTATTGCTTCGTTCATATGAAGGTATTTTTTTAAAAAGGAGATGAAAGTGCAGCTGCCACTCTGAATATAACTTGGAGATTCATGGTTGAAAAGTGTTGAAAGAAATGCAATGCAGTGGAGACGTACTGGAAAAGGGTAAAATAATTGAACTTTAAAGCGTATGGAGGACTCCTTAAATCTTAAAGATTTAAATTTAGCTGGGAAAATTCAGCAGCATTTTATGGAAACATCAGCAAGGATCCCAGCATGCAGTAAATTGTGAGACAGCACAGGAAGTTACTGGAATGAAGACAAGTTGTTTTTATATGGATAGATGTTTCCACCTGTATTTCCAGCATTACTGAGGCTTTATTTTGGACAAACTATGTTGAAAGGGGTAAAAATGTAGATTGAAAACACTATATCCCTTTATCTGTTACACTAATTCTTTTGAAGGTGTCACAAGACCCAAATCATTGAGAAAACAAGATACAATTGATAACTGTGAAATTATAGAAGATAAGTATTATCTGTATTTTGGGATATAGTTTTTTCAATAAAATAGTGTATTCATTCCTGATCTTAATTTATTGTCCTTAAAGAATAAGATTTTAATTGTATTTTTAATACTGGAAATTCTGTGATACTGGTGAACACTGGAGTTTATGTGTAGAAGGAGTAAAATAAACTGCACCCTTGCTAATGAAGATTAAAAAATACAATTTTGTTTCATACTTGATACAATGGATGTAATTTGACAGTCAGCTGCAGCATGATTTTTTTCTGTCAAGGGTATAGAAAGGTTTTACCATTCTTATTATTGCTAGTCTCTCTCAGAATAGAATACAGAACTGGAGGGAAGTTAAAAGGGTGTGCTTTTTTTTTGTTTCTCCTAATAGCAAATTATAAATCATCCAATGACCTCAGGTAAAAAACTATTCTCGCAAGACATTTCTGAAGAAAAAAACCATAACGAAGAACTGGAAAAACTGAAAGGACTTCTGCAACAAAGAGACAATGAAATCAGTATCCTTTATTGGGAAAAAAGTATTATTTGTATTTGAGATGGTCTGACAACCATTTTTCTTTGTGTGACAGAGGCTGTACTGTGTTTAAGGAAATACTCAGTTCCCAGCTTCTATGTGACAGGACTTTTGCTTTGCACCCGCTTCTCTACCAAAATCAAAATCCTGGACCCAAGCACCACTTAGCTTTTGCATGGTCCAGCCAATAACCAAATATTGTGGATCAGGCCACACCTAAAACATTCTCCTCAAGCAAATTAAACTCCTTTTTAGAGGAGGAAATTCTGATGCTATATAAAAAACAATCTATTACCTTGCAAAGAATAGTCTTTTTATTACAGAATTTAAAAAAGGACTACTACAATGGCAATAAATCCTGTTTGTAAATGCTTTTATGGGGAGTTGATAGAATGAGATCAGCAATTGTGGTCAATGTTTGACTTTGTTATTTGTTTTAGTAAGAATTAATTTGCTGTTTGGGAAAACTGGGGTGGATGAAAATAATAGCAAAGAATATGGTCAGCCTTTAATTTCACAGTCACACATACGCTTCCATAATGTGAATTGTTTCACTTTGAAAAAAAAAGGAAAGACCTATGGACAAACTATGATTGTTGCTTAAAAAAAAATTATTTCCTTAATGTATCTTCCAGATATTCTGGTATCTATGCTTAAAAAAGAAAAAAAGAAGGCACGAGATGCTCTTTCCCAGCTTAATTCCACCTATACTGGTTCTACAGTCTTGGAACAGTCTCCTTCTATGAGTTTTGAAGAAAGTCAGAGTCTATCTAAATGTTTTAGTCTGAAAGAGGCAAAAGTTTTGAGCTCTTCCATTCCCAGACTACCTTTTCTTTCCAGAGCAACAGGTTAGTGTAATTAGTTAAGTAAACAGTTACTGAATTATTCCAACATGATTTACAGTATATCCTTCAAATCTGAACCAAAATAAGGAAGCTTTATTTTCAGAACCAGTCATATTGTGCTAATCCTATATCTACAAATGCAGGGTTTTAAATTTAAAGTTCTCTGAGGTGCTGATCACTTTTAAAAACTTATGTAAATACTCTGTTGAAGAACCCTATGGAACCACAGTATAATTTCTGTTCCAGGCCCTTGATTCTTTCAGTAAACTCACAGAAAAAATGGGTGTTTGAGCATAATTCATTAAGAAATATAAGAAAATAGTATTTTCCTCTGGAAGATCCATTTCAATTTATCCATATAGGTGATAATATAGGATTTCATTTTTAAATCATTGTAGAAGCAACTCAAATAATTCAAATAATATTGACCAGTTAGCATGGATTGGATAAATAGGGCAGTTTTTATAGTGGTTATTTCAAAAGGGTTAAGTGTTGAGCATTGCAATTTTCTTTCCTTACATCATTTGAGCTGGTTATTTATGAAAATAGGCAACATTATTCTTTCAAGTCGTTAATTTCAAAATCCACATAAAAAACCTTCCAATAACTGTACACAGATTTTTGTTGCATGGTTTCATGTTTTCTTCATTTTCTAGCCGAATTCTTAAAATAAGATTTTTTTATGTCAGCAGGTTCTAGAAGTGCTTATGGTTTTGTCATTAAAGAACATGTTTCATCCTAGATTATCGTGCATGACTATTGCATATTCATGATTTATATTTCTGTATATTTTCTTATGAATTTTGGGGGCAGCTAGCTGAAAGAAGAGTTTTCGGCGTGAAACTCAGACATAGTAGCTGGCAAGTAGTTAGAAACTTAGATTTTTCTTGAGTACTAATGGGAATGGAGGCCTTAAACTATTTAAGGTTGCCAATTGTCCTCAAAAATTTCATTGTAATTAAACTAGTCAGTTGTCACAGTTGTTATTTTATTTCAGTTGCTCAGCTACTGAGGAATTCCCTTTGCCTTCTACTTTTCCTATTTACCATGCTTCTTCTCATTTCATACGAATTATTGGATTTGATGTCACAATAGTATAAATTAAATATAATCATGTCCTTATAACACAAAGCTTTTCATTACCTCAGAAATATGCCAGCAAATAATAGCTATATTTTTATCAACAACTAGCTAGTATAATTGCATTTTTTATACTGTGCCACTTATTCCTCGGTCTTTAAAAAAAGCCCTCATAAGCATTTGCAAATTCTCAGTATTGATCAATGCATTACCATCTTGCAAACATCTGTGTGGGTATGTTCATATGAGTTTTCTTTAAATATAAAGTGGGAACCAGCATGTCAGCTCAAATTGGTTGGATGGTAGAATCTTATTTCCTGCACTCTGCACTGGCAAGGCCAGTTTGGCTGGGGCCCTGAGCAGCCTGGTCTAGTGGAAGATGTCCCTTCTCTTGGCTCAGGGGCTAGAACTCGATCACCTTCAAGGTCCCTTCTAACCCAAACTATTTTGTTTAACTTAACTTTTCTAAGTTTGGATGAGGCATGGTTCTCACTTGACCACAGAGCCTCATTTTTCATCTATTGAAAGCCTGAAAATGATCGTGATAAAATTATCCATCCGTTTCAAAATCCATCTGAATTGTATATATAGATATATAAACTATTTTGTCTATAGACTTCAAAAATTCACTAAAAATTGTGAAAGGGCTTGGACCTGAGCTAGGGTCAAACTCCCAGGTAGAAGCTTTAGTGTAGTACAAAACCTATTCTTCATCATCTTTGCACACTTTACATTGTTTATGACGATTTCAGTTTACAGCATGAAGGTGTCTCAGTTTGGAAGATATGTATCTGCTAAGGAAGGTAGAAGCCTCCCTTGATATGAAAAGTGTAGGCCTCTCTCTCTCCGAATTATTATAATTTTGAAAACAAGGGGCTCTAAGGCAGAGATATGGGGATATGAATAACTGTTCTTTACTAATATGTACAGCAAGGCAAACAAACAATAATAACTACAGTATAAACAACAAAACAGGAACAGGGCCCCGTGGCAGATTTCTCAGCTGAGACGGGAAGGGTGAAGGAGAAGCTCTGCTTCACAAACCCCTCTGCAGGCAGTCAATCCTGGTGCTCCTGCAGGGCTCTGAAGAGCACCCTGCTGGAAACGGCAGGGATGAGCAGAAAGTCCTGGGCCGATGGAGCTGTAATCAGCAGCTCCGCAGGGACGGCTGGCACTGTAGCATGTCCTGGCAGGGCGTGCAAGGCCCACAGACAAAGAAGAAGAAAAAAGCCCAGCAGCTCCATCTGGGAGATGGCGAAATCCTCTCTCCCAGCAGAAACAGCTCCAAGAGCATGTCCCGCTCTCCAGCCAAAGAAAAACTCAGCTCTCTTCCAACTGCTCCCGCCCCAGCTTTTACCTGCCTGCCCCTTTCCCCCTTGGCCCAGCCAAACTCTTTGTCTTTCTTAAGCACCCAATAAGTACCAGCCACAAGGTTCCCCCTCAGGTAATGGGGGAAAATTCCAGTAGGTGGCAAGGAACGAAATGAAGGCTACCTAACCCCCAAACGAAGACTATATGGTATGTTAACTCTGAGCAATCCAGCATTGTTTTCTTAATTCTGTACTCTCAAACCTGCCATCAGCCTGATTTAATGTAGTATTTCTAGTGTCTCTAATGTGTTTTCCATTTTCCTATATCATTTACTTATCCTGAAAATTAAATTAGCAATTCAAAACAAAGTATAGGGAAAAAATACTTAGTTTAACAAAGCAGTTAATGGAATGTCTATCTAACAATTTGTTTAAAAAAAATTAGAAACATTCATTTCCTTTGCAGTTGATTTATTGTGTAGCTGTAACATTTGCTTGCCCAGAAACAGATCTTTACCATTTGGTGACAGAAGATAGAATAATATTCTTACAATTTTTTCTCATATGATCTAGGACCATATCTATATTGAAAGATATGCATAACCATGTTTTCTTGTCTATCCTATCCAGACCCTGCTTTAAGTAGGAGAAAGGCAGTCATGCTATTTTGCTGCTAAACTTGATGTAACATTCTGTGATAACAGGAAATTTATCTTGATCTCATCACAGCAGTAAAACTATTCCTGGTCCAAATCTGTCACAGCCACAGCTGGCTGACTTTAAAGGTAAATGATTAGTGATTTCTACAATGGTAAATGTTTTACAGGTACAGCTGTAATTTATTACTTTTTAAGTCCATCCTGCACTGAATATGCGTGGTCTTTTTAGAAGAAACTGAATTAACATAATATATCTTCAAAAGTTTGACATATGGTAGTATTTATCTTCCTGTACATTCTGCTGTTTCCCCACCATGTGGATGCCTGAAACTGAAGCCTTTAATATCTGTACAGACTCAAGAATTAACAAGGCCAAACACCCAGATTTGATTTCCACATAGGTTTTTGGGACACCATTATATAATATTGGCTGATAATACTAAGTTGTAAAGAATTTATTCCATAGAATCATAGAATGTTTTGGATTATATAAGGGTCATTAAGAATCATCTAGTTTCAAGCTCCCTGCCATGGACAGGAATGCCACTTGCTAGACCACGTTGCTCAGGGCCCCAAACAAACTTGGCTTGAATACTTCCAGTGATAGGGCATCCACAATCTCTCTAAGAAACCTTTTCCAGTGCCTCACCATCCTCTGAGTAAAGAGTTTATTCCTAACATCTATTCTAAACACACTATCTTTCAGTGTAAAACCATTGCCCTTTATCCTGTCACTATCTTTCTGTATAAAAAGTCACTCTCCCTTCTTTTTATAAGCTCCTTTAGGTAATGAAAGGACACAGATCTACTTGGATCCTTCTCTTCTCCATGCTGAGCAACCATAGCTCTCTTTGCCTGTGTCTGATTTAATATTGAAAGGCACTTCTTCTGAATAGATGTGTCTTTAGCTGTTTGTTTGAATTTCCTATTTGAAATAATGTTACTAGTAAAATATTGTTGCACATGAGGTTGGATACCACTGGAGACCTGACTAAGAACAGCTGAAACTGAACATTATTGTTGTGTTTTGTATTGTGCTTTTTTCAGTTTATGTCAGAGTGTGGATTAGGCTGTTCATCTTGACAGCCACAGCAGAGGATTATGCAAATGCAGTGTCCTAGTAGTGCCCTAGCTTTCTTTGCTGGCATTGGGTTACCAAGCACTGAATTCTACATTAGTTAAAAATTATACCAGTTAACATGCTGTCAGATTAATTTTCTTGGATCCCAGAAGACTTCTTTTAGGAAGAAGTGGTAGGCAGGGAGGCTGCCTGGAAACAGCGGCAGTGTCCCTGCTGCTGTCATTTGTCAAGTCAGATGGCTATCATAAGACAGTGAATTTACAGTGAACAGACCGGAACTTGTTATCTTAGTCCACGTGTTACACCATGAAAAGATGATAGCACATATAGTGCTCATTTCTGAAAGCTAAATAATTTTGTCTAGTATTAATACATTTTAAAATATTTATCTTGTCTATTTTATGTATTTATGTAACAATTTGGGGAAAATTATTTCTTCTATTGTTGAAAACCCACAGAAAGTACCCTAATGCAAAGGACTGACTGAGGTTTTCCATCAGAATCTCTTCTATGTCTTTCAGTTCAGAAAAAAAACAGGTCTCAAACCTTCAGAAAATTTAAATGCTTAGCAAGCCCATATGTTTTTTGGAGTGTTTTCTGTGTCCAGTAGTGCTTTGGATATCTGGGGGCAGAGTCTTGGCACTGTGCTCATGACAGATCTTTTGTTAACAATCACATGTAGTCATTTTATTGCTATTTGGCCAATAAAAGAGCTTACTGGTGCATTTAGGGTGCTGTCAGAATTACTGTTGAGCTTTCTTATTAGTCAGAAAAGAAGGTATGTTCTACATTTTCTGTTAAATGTCCAAGAAAAAAGTATATATTCTATTTGCTCTCCAACTGAACTTTTATCAGCTGCTAGTAAGATGTAGTTCATATTTCATTGCTACTGTTAAATCTTTGTAGAAACTATTTAAAACAAGATGTGTTGTTTTGCTAATTTCTTAAGCATTAAATGTTTTCTATAATGTATAGTGATTATTTGATACAATATATTTTTCATTATTGCCAAGTTTAAGGACCAAGCAGGGAAAATCAGATTTCACTGATTGATTTAGTTATTTTAAACAGCCTTCAAAATAAATTCAGCAAATGTTACCCATCATCATAAGCTTTTGAACAATTTTATTGAACTATACTTCTAATAAGCTTAACAAAGTTATTTTCTGGTATTTCAAGTTACCAGATGAAGCATGTATTGCTAGGGTTCCAATTTATGTTGTAAGTATGAAGGGTTGTCTATCATCATGTTTGTAGCATGTAGTTGTGGAAATTTTTTACTTTGTCATGTGCTCTTACACATTTTGGTATCTCTGTTTGTCTTAAAGATCACAGTTTTGCTCCCTTTATTAATCTTGTGACATGAAAAAAAAGTAAAAATTAAAAATCAAAGTAGTTTCTAAAACAGAATTACCCTCTTAAATGTACACTGACTGCAATACCAAGCAGACTAACTGTGAATTTATAGGATACTCAAATGGCTTCTGGGGCTTTCTCTTTGTTTGAGGTTTGGTTTTTTTTTCAAAATCTATTCTTCTATCTGTTCTGCTTCCAAGACCTTTATTTTGTTGGAATTCACAGGGAGTCCACTGTGACTTTTGCTTGAGTAGAGCCTTTGAACTGAACTCACTAAGATTAGTGAACAGCAAAAATAGAACAGTGTTAAGACGTTTGTGACTCCAGAAACATTTCTGTAAGGAACAATAGAGGACTATTTTTTGCGACAAAGAAATGTAATTACATGTCATAGGATTTAAAGTGAGCTCTTGCAATTGATATACAGTGACAAAACCCTGTGTGTTACAATTTTTGTCATCTTGAACTAAGTTTTTATACATATGAAAGTAGGGTTACTTTTTGGAGATGAAGCCCAGTTTTTCCTCTTTGGAGCTTGATCTCCATTTGCAACTTCAAAGGCAAATTTTTTAACTTGCAAGAATTTAATGAGAGTGACGAGTAGATCATTACAGTACTTCACTAAATTTTCAGAGACATTAAAACTTACATATTGAAAATGTTATGTAAAACAACTTACTGCTTCTATCAACAGCTTTTTCTTTCTTCACATTTATTTGATTTTAAAAAACATTTCTAGTTTTTCTAAGATTCACATCATGTTGTTCTTTCCACTTCTGAAATGGAAATCTCTTATGATGTAGAATGTACTTTTGGAAGCTTGTTAAAGATGCTTTAGGCAATTTTTACTGCCTTCCTCTTGAGTCTGTTTAGATGGGGAAACCTTCCAGTACTTTTATGCTAGTTTACTCTTCTCTTATCCAGATTAGTCTGCTAAATGTAACCTAGTGTTCCTTGGAAGTTCTCTGTTTCTTCAAATCTTTTTGGCTTGCTGTTTCATTAGCCATATTTTGGCTGTCTAAAAATACTATTGTATCCTTCAATCTAACACCCTAAAGTGGTTTTGGAGGGGGTGTGGCTGAGGTTTTCAACTTTTGATATTTTAGAGGTAAAATATACTTACAAAAGTTTCTGCATGATTGAAAGGTGATCAAATTACTTTATATACTGACTGTCAGGTTTGGCAAATACCTCTGTAAAACTTCTTCCATATTGTTGTTGTTAAGAACACCAGTCCTGAGACTGTGCCTTTTAACAGAAGCACTACATGCATATTATGTATGCCTATGGGTAACCAAAATACTAGAAAGTTCTATTAGCTTAAACTTTAGATATTTCTGTACAGATATTACTATTTCTGCTAAATAATATAATAGTCTAGAGTTTTCTCTCTCTCTCTCCTTTGTTTGTGTATTTAACCTAAAAAATGCATTTTTTTCATTCTGTTCCTAGCAGAAACAGATATTTTCTTGAGACTCTAGTCTCAGCATATTTGAATAAAAAAACAGAGTATGAATTATTGGAAAAATCCCACTAATCCCTACTTTTTTCCTGATATTTGCAGTACATTTAAGCAGGTTAAGTTTTATACAAATATTTCAGGCCAGTTTCATTTTTCTGTTCTGGTATGATTTTTCCATTTAAGTTTGGTATGCCTGCCTGCCTCAGTGACAACTGGCTTTTAAGTTTTGGGTGCTTTTGTTGAAAAAATCATTGCACAGTTCACTTACCACTGTTGCATCATCTTTTTGTCTCTTACAGCTTTAACTCTGAAATACCTATTTAGTAACTGTTCCTTTGATGAATTAATTTTCAGCTCTGCTAAAAGTTCAGAAGGATACTTTCAAAAGAATAACATTATGTTCACAGGTTATACAGTATTTAGGTTAATCTGAGAAATAGATCATTATTGTCATCTGGGTGGAAGAAAAGAAAAACCACAAAAATGGAAATGAGCTAACAACTAGAGATGGAGTGATACTTGGTTTCCATACTTATACAGTAAGTTTGGTAGATTTTGCTTCTAGGTCAGGTAAAAGCTCACTGATTTTCATTGCAGGGCTGGTCGTACAAATCTTTGGCTGAGATGCTCTGCTGTAATCATCTACCAAACTACAATGAAAACAGTCTTTCTTCTTTTTGTTCAGAGAGTCAAGTAGCAGCTGGTCTAAGACTTCTTAAATTAAGGCAATTTTGGCATTTGAAATGATTACACAGAGTTATACAAAGAGCTGAAGTTGTTCTTTGTAAACTTGTGCATATCAAAGATCCTTCACGTGTAGGTAATTATGGCTATTTTCCTGTAACATAAGTTATGTGACTGAAGAAATTATTTAGCATTTGTAAGCATTTAGCAGTAATTCCAGCTCTTCTTCAAATCACTTGTATCTGACTTGAATGCAGTGAATTGTGGAGTTGAACATGACAAAATTCTGTCTACTTCTGTGTTCTACTACAGTGCACTCATGTTTTATCTTCTCTCCCTTAATAGTTTCTCTGTTCTCCATTTTTCCTGGTAATATTCTTCCTAGAGGTGATTCATTTGGTGATGATTTAACAAAACATTTGCTGAAAGAGTTTTTTGTTGTTTTTGTTAATGAGACTTTGCTAAATACTTGCACAAATAGCCCTATCATACTGTCAGTCCCTGCCTGATTTTTAGCATACTTTTGCTAATTCAAATTCAAATAAAATTAAATTTCACCTTTTACCATTTCCTAGTCATCAAACTAGTGTCCAATAATTTTCAATAATCAGTATTCTCAGTCTTTTATTGTGTCTTGAGTGTAATTATCTCAAGCCTTTTTATTTTGGTCACCTCATGAATCTTGAACTGCTGCTGCATGTTCATGTTACTTAACTTGCTTATGATTATTATCTGAGCTATTGTAATGTTTATTATAATGATTATCTCTAAAACAACATTCTGAAGTTCAGCTCTAGGCAAAACTAATATAGACATGTAATCTGAAAATCTGGCACTGTTAATATTGGATGCTGTGTTTGAAGGCTTCTGCAATATATTTTATTAAGCATATTATAATGTCACTATTGCTTTCTGCTGCCATTTTAGGCTTTCTACTACCTAGATATAATGCCTTTGAGAACATCAGTTTACTATGCTGGAATTCACAATAAACTTTCCAAAAAATCTAAATGGAGAGATTAACTTCTTTCATATTAATATTATATATTTGAGTCACAAGTCTTATGAAGATAGGCTGAAGGGATCTGAGTTGTTTAGCCTGAAGAAAAGGAGGTTCAAGGTAGACCTTGTTGCTCTCTACAACTCCTCAAAAAGAGGATATAATGAGGTGGGGGTCAGTCTCTTTTCCCAGGTAAAAAGTGACATGACAAGAGGAAATGTCATGTTGTGCCACTGAGGTTTAGATTGGATATTAGAAAAGAAATTTTATATGTAAAGGGTTGTCAAGCATAGGAACAGGCTGGGCAGGGGAGTGGTGGAGTCCTCAGCCCTGAAAGTGTTCAAAAATTGTGTGGATACAGCAGCTGGAAATGGTTTTGTGGTGAACATGATGGTAGTGCTGGGTTGACAGTTGGACTTAGAGATCTTGATCTTGGACTTAGATGACCTTAGAGATCTTTTGCAACCTTGAAAATTGTATGTATCTATGATTTGCACTCTATTTTAGGAAGACACTGGTGTTTTTTCCTTATTCTTCAACAGAAATCAAACCAGTTCCTCCATATATATGTCTCAGCTATACAGAGAATACAGAGGACACGTTCCTGTGTTGCTGCCAAAACAGAGAGCAGCACCACCTCCTGGGCATAAAAGTGCTGGAAATATCTGCATGTGTTCCAAAGCCAGATAATTCACAGAAAGGGTAAAAACCCAGCATAAACTGCTGATTAATAACTTGTGGTTCACTTTGGTTATTTTCTTGATGTCTCTTACTTAGTGTTTAGATGAAGTGCACAAGATTTAATATTTCTTCCTGTTTTTATTTGCCATCATAATTCTGTATATGTATGTGACCAATTCCCTTCTGGTTTCTGATGTGTCATATGCATATTTAAAATTTTAAGTGTATCAGACATTTATAGCTCAGTCTTGTACTCGTTTGTTTTCTGAGCTCAACAAATTCTGCCCGACATCAAAGCCACTTGGCTAAAAGAGGATAACTTAAGGTAAATAATTTCCCAATCTTGTGGGGAATCCTGAGTTTGGGGACATAGCCTGTAAAGCTAAGTTAACCAGAAAAAGGACAAGTGCTTAGAAAAATAGGTTCAAGGCAGGCATGAGGTTCATTGTATCGTTCCATGACCAAGCAGGATTTACAAAACCTCTCTAGTTTTACTAGAAATGTTTACAGGTCTTCTGTAAACAACTAATGGTGTTTTGATCTCTGAAGAAGTACATGTAGCAGGTTGTTAGTGCCCTATGATGTCAGTTGGACCTAATCATATGTCAAATACTCATATAATGTTTTGGTACTCTGTGAGTTAGAATGTGGTAGGTTTAGAACTAGCTAAACTCACCAGTGCACTTACTCATTTTTTGTTGTGAGACAAGATTTTAGGAGAAGGAAGAATAGGCTCAAACTTTAAGACAATGAAGAAAGTTTAATTAATAAAATTAAAAGAACAGGGAAAAAACAGAAAATCAGAATGAAACTTCTAGAACACTTTCCCTCCCCTGCCTACTTTCTTTCTTTTCTCATCTGATAATATAAAACAAAACTTGGGATTTTAAATCAGTTATTATTTCTACAATAATCTTTCCTCAGTTCTCATTGGGTGAGGAATTTTCTTTCGCAACACCATGGAGAAATCTCCACAAGAATACAGTTTTCTCGTGGCTTTGCATTTTTACAAACAGCAGCTGCCTGGTTTAGAAAAAACTCTGCTATTGTGAAATACTTCTTATTTTTACAATTGAGTGAATGGGTTATGTCAGCTTATGAGGTGTCATTTTTAAGGATGAACTGTTCAAAGGAAAGACTTTTTTCACTGATTTCTGCAATTATCTTCATCTCTAAAAACAGAGGTTTTTTCTTTGCTCTCTGAGACAGAGTTCTTTTCACTCTCATCTCTATCTCTCTGCTCAAACTCCTAAGAGCATTACTGCTTTTTCAACATCTGCTGCCTCTGGTCAGGTCTACATTTGAACATATCATCCCCCCGTACTTGTTTTCTCTCATGAATTAAAGGAAATACTCTAATTATTATAGTCTATTTTCCATAGCGTTATCAAAAGAACTTTCAGTCCCAATATTTGGATATCTCCTCATTTTTCTTCTATCTGAAACTTAAACTCTTTCTTAACTGCCCCTGGTGTCTTCATGTTGTCAGTCTGTGCTTTTCTTCGCACCCAAGGGAAAAATTGTGCTCTGCAGATCTCATCTGTGAACTGAAAGGGTTAACATTTCACCCAGGCCGGCAGGTGTTGATGGGCAGTGGCTGAAGCAGTCACGGGATAGATTGGATTGCAGCCACCTGGGTTCTTCTCTCTCCCTCCCTGCCTGGCACCCACTGGGGGGGACTCTGTGGAAAGGGAGGGTGAAGGGTGGGGGGGCCTAGCCTGGCCTGGCCCGGCCCAGCCCGGCCTGGCCCAGAGCCTGGGGAGATCCTGGCTCGGCACGGAGGGGGGTGGGGGGGGTGCAGACATATGTTTTCTTGCTGGAGTGTTTGTGCCAGGGTCATCCCCGATGTTTTTGCGTGGCTGTGGGACGATCTAGGCTGCTGTCAGGCTGCTTAGTGCCAGCAGGATGACAACAGGTTTAAGGCTCATTATGGATTTTAGTATGAGGTAGGTTCTTTCTAAAAAAAAAGGAAACAGATATCTTTTAAAACCTGTTCACAATTAAAAGTATGCAGGTCAGAAGTTAGAGAGGTTTCTTCTTGCTCTCTCCAGCGGCATCTTCTCTTGGAAGCAACAGCCACTTGCTTCTCTTCTCTTCTTGCTTATCTGCTTCTGAATGAGGCCAAGTGTCAATGCCAAGAATAACAATGACTATGTTATGTCATGTTCCAAGGAATAGTCTCTCTGCAGGCTTTTCTTAAGTTACTCTTTACAGTGCATTCACATGTGAGTCTGTGCAGAGAGAAGAGAGGAAAAATAATAAAATGGAAAAAATTGAATAGTATCATGGATGAAGTAGTCAGTGTGGTTTAGTTTGGAACCTGTTTGATACTATTTTTCCTGAGAAATGTAAAAATGAATTTATTATTACTGGACTGTAATGCTTTGAGTGGTCAAATATATACTACTGGCATACAGTTCTGGGGCTAAATTGAGGTTTTGTGTGGCTGAATGGAATGCCCAGCTTGGCTGGATTGAAAAACATCATAAGACCTTTTTTTCCCCTAACATTTCTGCCAAGTGCATACAGGAAGTTGCTTTGGCAGTTGTATCCAAACAAGTAACTTCATTTCCTGGAATCTATTTTTTTGCAAAATGTGGACTTTAGGAAAGAAAGTGTAAAAGAGGGACCTTAAGTAGCAGAGGGAAGATCACCCTTAAAAGCCTCAGAGACGAAGGCACAAATTGTCAAACTCTATTTTTTCAAGATATAGTCACAAAAGTGTTTTATAATTTATTTTTTTAAAATTGATAGTTTATTTATATAGTAAAAATAAAATTAAAAGTCTATGGACCATAACTATACATAATTAGTGAATCCATTATGTTTATTATGGTCCATTTAATCATGGTCTGTTTATTGTTTACTGGCAAGGCAGCCACAAAGTAGTTGAGATAAAAGAGAATATGTTGTATGACCGCTCATGTTATAAGGACCAATTAGCAACCTGAGGTTTAGTAACACTTCTGTTTACTGTCATAAAAAAAAAAAAGCAAAAAGAAAATAGATGTTGTGGGTATAATTTTCAGATATACAGGAGACATGAGCTGATGTAATATTAAACATATTCTGTTAAAAATATGAGCATTTTATCTGACTGGTCAGGTGCTATTTTTGCATGCTATTGGAAATTCATCTTTTTCTAGTCCAACTTGCTGGATTTGAACCACTCTTTTTTTTCTCTCTCTCTCGAAGTAACTCTCCTTTGCCCCAAGTATTCCTCACTAGCTCCGTCGAGTCGGGGATTCGGAAGGTTCTTCACAACCGAGAAAAGACCAGCAAGGCTGCCTCTCCTCCAGGGTCACGGAGGTCTTTATTTCTGGCTGGCTTCCCGAGGAGAGAGAGACCGGGTATCTGTTTCCCGTGCTCTTTTCAATCCTCCGGAGAGGGGCGGGGAGACGTAACACCAACCAATGGGGTAACATTTCCGTGGCAGGGAGGGGAGGGGAAAAACACATCACAGTTTCAGGGAGGGGTTACACAGAGACCAGGAAACTCCCAGAAATATGCATCACCACACTCTCTCTCTGTGTTTGCTTTTTTTTTTGGTTTTTATTTGGGTTTTGGATTTTTGGTTTGTTTTTTTCTTTTTGCCTACTCTCTAAAAATTACTAACCTTAATATTTCCATAGTAGTGCCTGCACTATAGTGTAGTGCACAGCCTTCATCTTCCTAAGCCCTTAATCTCAGGGTCAAATCATTGGTATTTTTCAGATGCTTGAAAAGCAGCAGTCAAAAGCTGTTACGTATCAAATAATTTTTTAAGGGTTATTGCTAATGAGAGGCTATTTCAGAATTGCTAAGAGGAAAAAAGCTACATTGAGAAATGGCAGTAGCAATGAGTTATACTGTGATGCATCAGATAAGAACCTTGGAAAAATTTCTATTTTCTTATAAATAATATTAAAAAAGCCTGAGTTTTAGACAGCAAAGTAAATACTTAGGAAAAAAAAATCTTAATTTCAGAAAAAAGCTGCAAATTTCACAGATAACCAAGAAATCAGAATATATTTTTTGAATAATAGACATAGTTGCTTACTGCAGAATGAAAATATATAAAACAACTTTGTACAACCATTTTTCTATATAGAGTCTTTATCCAGTCATTAAAGATTCTATTAGTGGATGAAGAAACAGGAAAAAATGTTTTGGAAGCCATTCAGAACAATAATTAAAACATAAGTAAAGATAAGCAAACACATAAACCTTTCCCAAGTGGCACAAGCTATTCTTGCTATGTCATAAACAGCAGCTACTGTAACTTTTGAGGGACGTGAAAGCTTTACCTTTCCATTTTCATATTTGCTTCTTTTTATATTTTATTCTTCATGCAATCATCTATTTTTGGGGTTTATAATATTCACTTTTTTATTACTTAAGCAGAAAAGCTTCATACAGTTGTTGATAGCCGTTGTGCCCATTGACTACTTGCACCGTTATTATTCCAAAAGAAATTAAACTTCTTTGGAAGAATTATGTATGAGTTCCTGTTACCATTTGCCTTTGTATGTTTCTGATTTTTCACTGAATGCTTGTGATAAAATGCATTGTCTAACAGAGGTTGATAGCTGGCTTGTTCTTGCTGTTTGCCATACATAAAACAATTCAACTTTTCACTGCATTATAAAGGCAATACATTGCATTGAATAAGATCCTAGACTAGATGCAGGGCATCTGTTTTTTATTTCAATCCTTATTATTAACTAAGTTTGTGAACTTACACAAATGACCTCATCTCTGAATCATTTTCTTCAACTGTGAAATAAATTAAGAGTGGCTTATGTTCCTTGATCACTTTGAGATTTCATGTTCAAAGGCCATCTGTAAGAGAAAAATCTTGTTTTTCTAACAGTTAGAATCAGTTGAAATGATTTGTGAAAGTAAGATGGTGAATTTGATGCAGAAACCAATATATAATTTTGGAAGTCTTGATTCTTTATTTTTAGTCAGCATAACTATTTGACCCAGTTCTTGAAATTTGTTTTTTTATTGATAGATAATTTGTTTGGGAAGCTTTCCTGAAACTGTAGACTATTCTGGATACTTAAAATTCTATAGAAGCATGGGCAAACATATGGTATATTGGACATTTATTGTAATTCTGAGAGTAAGCTACATGTAAGTATATTTCAAGCAAAGCTGTCTTTACTTTCTCAGTAAAAGAAAGAAGAGTAAAGCACTCAGAGAAGACTGGGAAAGTTATGTTAAATTATTGAATATTTTATTGTTATTATTTTCTTCTGTAATACCTCCCAACTTTGATCAGCATTCTTTATTTATGCCATTTACATCCAGCTATAATTCTGGGTAAAAATAATTCTAAATATTTCAGAAATTTCTTTTAAGTGTATAGAGAGAGAGTGACATCAGTTTGAATAATGGCCAGTGGTTGGAAACAGAAGAACGCCACAGTTTTGTATCAGAACTGTTAAAACAATTTTGCATTAGGGAATACTAGAAGAAAAAGAGGTCCAGGAAGATATCCTTTTGATTTTCAGAAGGTTTATTTAATTAACTAGAGCCTGATACAAGAACTCATGGCTGTGATACGGCACATTTAATATTGTAGTAAGGTTGCATGACAAGAAATGTTCATAATTTATTGTCCCCTTTTGATCTTCAGGAAAACAAGCAGTTTAAAGCCATCAAATAAACCTAGTGCACTTGGCTTTCAGGAAAGAATTATGCTATTTTTCTAGTGATAGTCACTTATTTTAACAGATTTTCAAGGGGAAAAACTGTTTTTAATTTTATGTCCTGACATAAGCAGATTCAGAGCTACAAAGGTTATTGGTTAAAAAGTTTTATTTTGATCCTTTGCTGCACTTTAATGATATAGTTCAGATGGTTACAAATTTTGGATAAAAAGGAATTGAAATAAGTTGCTTTTCACAGTGGGAATTGTACCAATATGAAATGGAATTTCACTCAAATACTTTGTATTACATTATTGGGATTTTTTTGATTTAGTTTTGTATTTTTGGTAAGAGAAGTTCCATTAAATAGCTCCTGGGACCGTTGAATTTTTACCAGAAAAACTCTGTGGTATGATGAGCCAGAAAGAGAACACAGCATTCTTGCTCCTGTAAGCAACAGATTTTGCCTTTAATATCTTTGGTACGAGAATGTCATCACTTTTGGTTAAAATTAGAATTTGTTGAATCATAGAAATAAAAAGCAATAATTAAAATTCAGAAGAACCCAGATTAGTTTATTTTTAATTATGATTATTCTCAATTTTAATACAATAGACATGTTGGGCATCATAACAAAGTTTTCCTTTTCTCTTTTTATTTACTGTGGAGACTATTGGCAGAATAAATAAAACTGACAATAAAGTAGTGGGAGCAGTTCTTTGAAGAGAAAATATTTAGGTTATGTCAAATGCATTGCATGTTATTGTGCAATTGTATGCATACTGTACAAAATAAAAATAATTTGTATTTTGAATAATGAAAATGTCTTTCTAGTATTGGATGAGGAGGTCACTTGTTTATTCTCAGGAGCAAGGAAGGTTTTGTGTCTCTCTTCTTATCCATATATTTATTATGTACATGTGTTGGCTGTCTCTTCTGTTGCCATGGATATACTTGAGGGAAAAAACGTCTGCACCTGTTTGTTTGCAGGATCAGGAATTTAGCTTCTGAATTCATTTGCTTTCCATTATCACTGTTGAGGATGGAAAAACATGTGTAATCATGTGGTGCAAATGTACATCTAATAGTAAGGGATTTGGAATCACTATAATTTTCCGAAGGCTCATGGAATTTATATCTTTCTATAAATAGGTACCTACCAATAAGACAAAAAGATGAATAGTCAAGAAATTGCTAAAAGATGCATGGATAGATTTCTGAAAGACATTTTGTGAATTATTATTAGCAAGTAGATGTTTCCAAGTTGTAGGTTTATTTTACCACACTCCTATATCACATCTGATTTTTATATCATGGGGAATGGTTGCTGTGCATGGAGACAATTAAAGATTATTTTGCTGACTGTAGTTATTTATTGTTATGGAATCAGGACCTACTTTTAATGGGATAGACCACACTAACCCACAGCTAAAGGGCAAAAGACAGTTGCTGCCTTTAGGGACAATTTAAGATGGAAGCTTCATCCAAAATTTGAATTAATTTCAGCATGATGAGGTTTCAGGGATTGAATTTGGAGTTAATATGTGCACTTCTGCTTCAAAACTATATTTGTAAACCCTGACTTGGTTATTTCTAATGTTTTTGCTGAAGACAAAAAATAATGTGAATAGCACAGATCTTTTGGTCAACTTAGCAGCAATTATGAGGTCTTAGCTGTCTCTGGCTATTCATTCTCCCTTTGTTATGATAGAAGTTCATTCTCTGCAGCAGACCTGCCCTCAAAGAAGGTATCTGAATCACTTCAGTTACCCAATATGGTGAGATTTCACCTTGAGAGTATGGGAGAGTAGGAAATAATTGTCTAGCGATTTTACAATGCTCATAGTTTTGAGACTTTAAGCTCAAAACAGAAGTTTCTTTTCATTAAGTAGTAGTTCTTCATTAAAATGCATTGAGATATATTTAACAAAAAAATTCATTCCAACTTTTTACAGCAGCAATAGCGTAAATACTGTTCATGGCCAGTGTGATCCTCCTTACTGCTTCCAACATGTAGCAAGCCTGAGACTGTCAGGTGAACTAATATTTAATGAATGTGGTCCTCCTCTGTTCCCCTTTATATTCCTTCTTGATTCTGGGAGCAGTACTTGTAGGTGTTCTTCATTCTTTATCCTAGAGTACATGTACCATGCTCCAAAAATGAATGTGTAAAGAGCAAAAGGTCCAAGTGAATCCCTGGATGGAAAGGAAGAGGCTTTGAGACTTGGCTGCAAAGGAATAGACATACAATGTAGTAAATAATAATCCTTTTTATTTGAAGGTTGCAGAAATGGTAGTGGGGAACTCTCACATTCGGTCTTATTAATTCAAAACCTAGAGATACTTATATATTTGAGTGGCCATTTTCACAATAACGGTGGATGTTAAGAATTGTATTTCAGGTAAGAATGATAGTTATTTGGAGAACTTAGCATTTCTGGTTTTAATCAAATTGTCAAGTTTAAATATTTTTAAGCATTTTTAAGATATTTTAAGCATTGCTTCTAGGTCAGATAGGCTGTTAGAATCCTATGGGTTGAGTTTTTTCAAATGTTTCTCAGTCTTCTATGAGGAGTACCTGTGCCAAGACAAATAAACAGGGATATTTGTTTGAATTCCAGAAATATTTCTGTAGTATTAATGAAATTTCTTGAACATTTTTTTATTCCTTCAAGCCATCTAAACTAGAGACACTTATTGCCACTGACTACTTTTAGTCTTGATGTAAGAAGTGAGGTTATTGCTTTTATCATTTTGTCATACATAAGAAGTCCCAAATTTACCATATACAAGGTTTTAGAGGCCTTTAGCTGATACATAGATAGGATTGGGTAGCATGATATTAACTTTCACTGACTCTGATAACACTTCCTTCCATCCTCCTTCACTCAAATGTGCATTTAGGTGATGTTTCTTTTGAACTGCACTGAAATAGAAAGTTACACACATATACATACATACATACATACATACATATATATATATACCCTAAAAAAATACTTCCACATACTAAACCTTCTGCAGTTCCTCTGTGGTTTTACAATGACAATTTTTAATCTTCTTTGTGTTGAAATTGCCAGAGCTGAAGTACTGTCATACCTAAAGTAACTGAATAGGGATACCAGTGAACGCAATCAGAGGGTAGGAACTCTGTTGTCACATTAGGAACTTAGAAGCATGAAAGCAGATATTCAGTAGCAATAATTAATGTCTCATTAATTCTGTGTTAGTTTGATGTTAGTTAATATTGAGGAGAAGGAAGATAACCATCCACAGCAATGGTTTTCCTGAGAGAGGCTCCTGGGAGCTTTTGTGTTTAAAAATGGCCAATAGCTGTCTAGTTCTGAGAATTGACAGCTTTATAAACCATTGAGAAGCTGGATCCGCCTCCGTGAATACCATATTTTAAAATCCGGGAAGCTTCAAACATACCTTTTTTGGCTTCCGGCTTCAGGGGGTGGTGGGGCTCCAGCGGAGGACGCCACTACTCGGCCGCGGCCCGCGCGGCCTGGCCGGGCCGGGCGAACCCCAGCGGCCCCCGAACTGTGATGGGAGGCCAGGGGGGCTCCAGCAGGAGCTGGGCCAAGTCACAGCTGCTGAGGTCTCGTTAACAGCGGGCCCTGCTTCCAGCCCCCCCTCCCCGGCCCGTGGCGAGCCGGGATCTCCCCAGGCTCTGGGCCAGGCCAGGCCTTCCCCCCTCCCCGCCGCAGCCTTTTCCAGCTGCTGCCGGGCAGAGGAGAGAGGAGAACCCAGCACAGCTGCAATGGTGCTCACCAACACCTGCCGGCCTGGGTGAAATGTTAACCCTTTCAGTGCACAGATGAGACCTGCAGACCATGATTCTTCCCTTGGGTGAGAGAAAACCAGAGGGTGCCAATATGAAAACACCAGGGTCAGTTAAGAAAGAGTTTAAGTATCAGAATGAGGAAAAGGGGATATGAGATATCCTAGTATTGGGACTGAAAGTTCTTTTGGAACTAGTACCATGGAGATGGACTATAATAACTACAGCATTTCCTTTAATTCATGAGGGAAAACAAATATGGGGGGATGATGGAGTGTTCAAATGTGGACCTGACCAGAGGCAGCAGATGTTGAAGAAGCAGTGATGCTTTGAGGAGTTTGACAGAGATGAGAGTGAAGAGGACTCTTGTGTCTCAGGGAGCAAAGCAAACCTCTGTTTTTGTAGATGAAGATAATTGTAGAAATCGGTGAAGAGAGTCTTTCCTTTGAACAGCTCATCCTTTAAAAATGACACCCCATAAGCTGACAATGACCCATTGACTCAATTGTGAAAATAATGGGAGGAATTTCACAGTAGCAGAGTTTTTTTCTAAACTGAGTGGCTGCTGTTTTGTGAAGATGCAAAACCATGAGAAGACTGTTCTTGTGGAGATTTGTCCATGGTGTTGAGAAAGAAAACTCCTCACCCTATGAGAACAGAGGGAAGATTATTGTAGAAGTGATAACTGATTTTAAAATCCCAGATTTTGTTTTATGTAGTCAGGTGGGAAAGAAAAGTGGGCAGGGAAGGGAAAGTGTTCTGGAAGTTCCATTCTGATTTTCCTTTTATTTCCATCCTTCTAGTTTTTTTAATAAAACTTCCTTTATAGTCTTTGAGTTTGTTCTTCCTTCTCCTAAAATCATATCTCACAACAAAACAATGAATAAGTGCACTGGTGAGTTTAGCTACTTCTAAACCCACCACATTATTTGGTGCATTGGCAGGGAAATTCAAATTAGCAATTCTAAACCACAACAGAAAACAGGTTCACCTCACAAGGGCCTAGCTGTCAAGCTGAGTTTGTTGTCAGTTATATTTTTGTTGATAAAAACAGTATTTCTGTTCTGTATATATTAATTTTTCCCTGCAATGGTTGATATATTAGTAGGCTGTGATTGCATTTTTATTTAAATGCAACTTTTCAAAGTTTTCTGTGAGCTATTAAGTAAAGAAAATCATAGATTTATCTTAGAATTTCTTAAGCTTGAGCTGTATTAGAAGAATAGCAAAATAAATACTCAAATGGAGTTTGTCTCTGCCTTCATACAGAGTTTTCCGCTGGTCTCTGGGACCTGGGATAACAGAAGGCTGGTGATGCTAGTAATGACTAAAGTGAAGAAAGCATTCAGAAGCACTGCCTTTTCCATGTCTTGTGTAACTAGGTTCCCCACCTCATTCAGCAGGGGACCCACATTTTCCCCAGCCTTTCTTTTGTCACGTGTGTGTACATATAGAAGTCCTAGAAGTCCTCTGTTGTCTTTAAGCTACTTCTTTCATGCTACACTTTGTGTAGCCCAGTACAAGAATGGAACAGTTAAACAGCATAACATCAGTACATAAAAGGTGATAAGGTAATGTTAGCTGATACGGTAATGTTAGGTCACATACTGGACTCGATGATTTCAAAGGTCTTTTCCAACCTAGTTGATTCTGAGATTCTGTGATTCTGTATACTTACTGTACAGCTCACATAAAATCAACATAAATATCCGGTGGCTCTAGAAGCAGCCAATGCTTTCAGTCTTGGCAGGCAAAATGGTTTTTATAAAAACAAAGGGAAGATACCTCATTCTTTACTTTTCTCTACAGAATGAATATACTAGGGATGGAAATTAAACTTTTAACAATATTCAGCCGCATTTCAAAAGATCTTGCTATAGATCCTAAAAATTTCATCAGCTGTTCATATTTTATTTGAAACAAGGAGAGCTACTACTTTTCCATTTTGATTAATTTATCAATACTTCCATAGAGGCAGGACTTCTTTTGAAAACAACTGCTGATGGCTATAGCTCAAACCCATGTGAACTTAGTACTCAGTAAACTTATTGTTATATATTATGAATGTTCAAGTTAATATTTATATTCCTGCTTATAGAATCTGAAGATTTTGCACTTAGATTATTGAAAGTGAATACTAATGATGCATTGCATAATGTTGTTCAGTAAAATGTTATATGTATGCTATTTGTCATTATTTTCAGGAAAAATGGATTGAAATTCTGAGCTATTTGTTTTACTTCATCCCGTTTTTAATGAGTAGTAGGATTTTGGTAAAACTAACTTAAATACAGCTCTTTTAAAAATTTGCAGTTTTAATAAATTATTTTGATGAATGCCTCTGCTTAAAATGCTTTATTAAAAATGCAAATAACACCTTTACTTAAACCTGCCCAGCCTTCTAGACTGTGTTAACATTGATTCAGAAGGCAAGTATACTTACCGCATGGGTTTGGCAAAACTAGTTTTAAAAAAGGATGTATATGGCATTCAGAATATTTTATGTTTTTTTCTGCTATCTAGAAGGATTTAATGTTTCCTTTAAAATTCAATCCTTCAAGAGAGGTTTTTCTCCCATTCAAATGAAATGCAGTCAAAACAGTTCTTAAAAGCAGTAAAAAGCCTTAAACAGCTAAGGAAAGTCTAAAATAATGAAAAGTTTTACCTAAAGATAGCTGAGAGTTTTGTAAAAAGCAGTATGATAAAATTTGAAAAGCAGGAATGAAAGATCAGAAGATAAATTAGCCAGTGTGATTTTTCAGGCCCCATTGCTATCTCCTCCTTTTCAGCTTTGTCTGCTATTTCAAAACCACTGTAGATAAAAAATGGAATATATGAATGTGACTGGACTGGCAATAACTGCTCTCTTTCTACATTCACTAATCTTTATTTTGTATTAGTAAAATGCACTCTTTGTGTAACACAAGAGGCGCAATGTCCTTAATTGCAAAGCAAATTCAACAGCTTTTGTCTGAGCATGCAAGTTACATAAGTGTTCTCTAAACTTCTACTCATTTATGGGCACAGGCTGCCATTTGAACTCTGCTGGACTCCTGGAGCATGTTGTGTGTCTAGAAGTCCTCAGTTGTGAGATGAAACTTCTGAGGGCTTAATTTTGTGTGTACACAAAGTACAGTTAATACACATCGATGCAGTATGTAATGTAGCAGTTATGGGATTCCTTCAGAGAAGGATAAAATGCTTCTTCAGTAGGTGAGTGCTTGAAATTGATTGTGGTCATTGCTGAGGTATAACATGCCTAATTACTTTTTCAGATCTTTACATTGGTACACAACAGGCCTCTGTGTTCATTCTCAGAGATTAACCCCAATGAAGCTTCAACAGGGCGATAATCAAATTTCATTTTTTTACAGATAAATTTTACTAATTTCTTAATTGCTAATGTTCATCTTCCAAAATATTTAAATTATGGTAAAGCTGTTCATCTTGAATATAAACAGATAGTAAATTTTAAAATTAGTTAATTTAGATTGCTGCCTAGCGAAAATAGCTTACCAGGAAGTTTATCTCATGCTTTCTTCACTCAGCTCTCTACCTCAGCATCCCCCATTCAGTGCTGGTGTTCCTGCTGGGAGAAAAAAAAAAAAAAAAGAACAATTTCTCTTGAAGTGGGCCCTGCACTTCTGTAGTTTATAACACAAAATATTAGAAAGAAAAAGCCCCAAGATGGTGCTAATTAATGGTATACCCACTACAGAGGATATTTTTTCTTTTCTACCTAAGATGTAGTGTAAACAGGCTTTTACTTCAGAAAACCTCAGTACCTTAATAAAGAAAAAGCTAAAATGTAATATGACATTAAAAGTACATTAAGTTTCCAAAACCAGATTGATATTTATAACAAGTTCTTTTCTCTCTCCTAAATTGTACTGAAAATGAAATATACCTCTTTTGATGTTTATGGTTGATTTATTAAAATATGAATATTGATCTAATATCGATATTCAACTGGGATGGACAAAAGACTCTCTAACAGTTGAAGTTAGAAAGTGTATGTTTATTACGGCCGGACAGTGCATGGGATAATTCCCTAATATGCACTGTAAAGTTCACAGGTAAGGACAAAGCCTTTTATTCACACAAGTGTTGAATACCCAAAGTACAAATGCATATTCATATCCCTGTCACCGCCTCTTCTCCACTTTGTATGATAATTGGCAGAAAGGCTATTAAGCATGCGTATTTTGTTCTTCAAAATGAGTCTGGGGTCTGTTCCAGGGTGGGCTCACTAGAAATGAGGAAGTAAAATGACTCTTCCTCATTCTGACCTTTTCACCTTTTCAATGCATGCATGAGAAACGAATCTTTGGAAAACTTCTGCTTTCTCATGCCTCAATAGACAGGATGTCTGCAGTTATCTTGTGTCCTTGGGATATTTACCACATTTTGTTTTTCATTTACAAGCACAGCTTACATAGACACAAAATTGACAAGCAAGTGAGTTATTGGGTCTGAGATAGCTTATCTAAGATCACCTTCTGTTAACTGTTTACTTACTTCAGCAACTATAGCCTTTAATTTTCCAGAAAAATCCTTAGTTTTTCAAAACTGATGTCTCATGGTGTTACTGGCAAGCCTGGTGATAGAAATGGTTCTCCAGACACCAAAAATACATGCCTACAGTTGTCTACAGATGTTCCTAACAAAAAATTTCACTTGCAGTTGATCCAAGCTGTCGTTACTCCATTCATGTAGGCTATAATTTTGCAGAGCTCTTAAAATATTCTCATCCACCACTCAGAGTAACTCTTCTGAAATTGAGAAAGATATATTGAAATGGAGAATTTAAATACCATATCTATCACTCAAAACAGCATAAAACATGTAAATTGAGCAAATGTTGTTGAGACTATTCTGTTTTTATTATTATGTTGGTCTGGTTTAAAAAGGCAGAAAAGTTTTTGAGCCTAAAAGCCCTTTCTCAGGTCTAAAACAGAAGTGGCAAATGTTGCTGCTATAGCAAGTCAAATACATAAAGCATGTCAAAACTCATTTAATTTGCTATTATTTAATTGAAATCCTCATCTTAAGCTCAGTGGTCTAAATCTGATTTAAAATCAACTCTAATTTGAGTTGATACAAGTGTGTAAATATAGGTCCTTGTATTTAGGAAAACTTTTGCAACTGCATCAGCCATTGAAGGGAACAGATTTAGATTCCTAAAAAACAATGGAAATGCACAGTTTCTTTGTAATATCTGGTGTTTGATGTGAACTGTGCAATGCAGTATGACATATATATCCTGTTTTATGAGAAGTTATCTGAAATGTGTGATTCTGTCATATGCAGAAATGAATCTTATTTGTTTAAAAATGGCATCACCATAGGGTGGGTCTTCTAAAGTTCTTGTGGGTTTGACTTCATATTTTCCTTCATATCCACCCACTTAGCTTCTGCCAAGCCTGCCATGCTTCATGTCATGCTTTCCCTTTGTACCTACTAATACAGGGTTTTCAATGTGTGTATGTATTATACAATCAAATATGATCTCACAGGCAGCTTTAAAGAAGTAAATGGTTGCAGGTGAATTTTTTTTCTCTTTTGAAACATACAGGGTGTCATACATGAAATGTAAAATATTTCTCCAATAATATTTGTGTCAGAACACAACTTTTTTATTCCCCACTGCTAAGATTTGCAAACATTTTGGTTATTCCGAGTAGTGTCTAACTGCACTCTCATCTCTATGCTCCAATTTTGACATTGATAACTCTGGTGCCCACTGGCTTTTTAACGACAATATACTAACATAACTAGGCAAAACAAAAGTAGGCATGCTGTAAATCATCAACGCTAGTGCAGGTATTCTAGAGCATCTTGATTCCATGCCATGTAATCAGAGAAATTATAATAAAAGTTATATCTGAGAAATATAACAAATTATATATGATAAATACATAAGAAATAAAAACATAATCAGACCAAAATGATCCTGTTAACTGAGTCTGACATCTAGGAAAATATGTGCTCCAGCAGGTGTCACATTTTGGCTTCGCGACCTCAGACCCGGGCCCGCTGGGAGTGGTGTGGTTAAATAATGGGATGGGCAGGACTGAGTGACCTGAAAAGTAGAATTGCTTTAATGGTACAATAACAAATGGCAGAAGGTGAACACACAGTATAGAGTCAACCCCAAAAAGCAAAAAAAAAAAAAAAAAGAGGGGATACAACAGTATATATGTAAGGAAAATCTGAGGGTGGATCTAAAGGCAGGGTTCCAATCACAGACTGAGATTGGGAGTACTAAAAATAAAAACGACAACCAATTGGGAGAGAACTAAGAAAATTCTGGAAGCATAACCTTATATGAACAGGCTTTCTATCCATCCCACGGTCTTAAGTTGATGCCCAACCAGTTCTGTCTCCACAACCAGGTGGAGGTCATGATCATATTTAAAGCTGCTATTAACAATATCCTTTTATCATGCAGTTCTCTCTAAAATTCTACTTTGTAACGCATGACAGGGAGGCAAACTGGTATACTAATTTTCCAAAAGAGGAAAATGAGGGAGAGATGTTTCGATTGTTTCAATGTTTACCCATAGATATGACTCTAAGATTCAACCTGATGTCAGACTTACCACATTTCCCTAAGGCCTAAAACCACTTATCTGACTTTGATTAGATGTTAAACATCAAGTGGATTTTATTGCAAAAGTTAGAGGTGTTAAAAACATACCTGCACTGCCACTTGAGATTTCGTAAAAATAATGAAACTGAAGAAACTCAACTTGATTAAATAAATTCTTGTATGCCATTTAGAGTTTTGTTGTTTTCCTGTGGTCTTAGACAATTTTAAAATAGTCAATTTCATCTTCTTTAAGTTTATACTTCATTTAACCTTTGGTTTTGAAATACAGTTCAGTATTTTCTTACTACTGCAGAGGAGTAGTAGTCTACTTATGCGATTCTTGCAAGTAGTTGCTTGATGGATTTTCTGGAAGCATTTCAGTTGAATTTTATAGAAATTGATTTTTAGAGAGTTGACATATGCAATATATAGGGGTTTTCTGTTTTATTTTAATCATCTTGAAGTAATCCCATTTTTAGTTATATTAACTGCATTAGAAATAGTGCTTGTCCTTGATTTGTGTCCAACATGCTTCTGTACAAGATTGTTCTGTACTGTTCATCATTTTCAGGATTTCAACAAATTGTTCATTTTACCCTCTTCTTCCCCTGTAAATAAACAAAGAAACTCCAGAGCCAGAGAAGTTAATTTATGCCCATGTTTTATTTTGTTCATTGCATCTGAATATTCTGGTTTTCCTTCAAGGCTGTTAAGTTCCCCAGCAACTCTTCAACACTGCAGGAGTTCTGTGAGCAACTTTGTTTTTATGTCTTTCCCATTTTTGAATTGTAATCTAGTGAAGGCATATATATTACACATGCTTTTCGTGAGTTATTTAGCTGAGCTTTGCAGGGGGAAGTATCTGTTGTATATTGTTTTGCCATTTGCTTGCCTATTTTTAAGTATTTATTCTTTATTTCATAAAGAATAAATCTTTTTCCATTCTGAACAGATGGCTATGACATTCTTGATGGATCCTGGTAAAGATGTTATGAATTATGCTTACATGACCTCTAATACCTTAGTTCTACTGCAAAGACTTACCAAATAAAATGTCTAGTTTCATTTGAAAGTTTTTGCAGTTACTTTGTTCCCATTTGATAATATGTGGAAATACATAATAGTGCAAACCAGCTGACAGTTCTCGTAAGCATGAAGACTCACAATTCACACTGGTTGCTATCCTGAAATTCTTCAGACTACCTTCACTTGAATGAGAGCTTTGCTGGAGCCAAGGGGACTCTTTGTTTCTGATTTCAGTGGAAGGCTTGACAACTCTTGTCTAACAGACCACTTAGTAAAATGGAAAGAAAATGTAATGACAGTCTTTTACTCTGAAAATGAAGTTTCTGCAAAACAGATACATAGGCAGATATGTGAATAGATACCTTTCTCATCAGAATACATTTTCTGAACAGTTATTCCCAAGAGTTTTCCTTTGTCAACAGTCTTAATGTTCCTCCCTCAGAACAGATCAACTTGCAATCGTAATACTTCTCTTCTGTAGAGTTGTTTCCAACTCTATTGTGTGGGTTAAACCAGCAGCTTCTGGCATGACGGCTTCTGAAGCCCCCTCAGAGCTCTCAAACCAGGACCAAAGTCTGGTTACAAGATAGTGTTGTGAGGAATCATAGAATCACAAGGTTGGAAGAGACCTCCAAGATCATTGAGTCCAACCCAGCCCTAACACCTCAACTAAACCATGGCACCAAGTGCCATATCCAGTCTTTTTTTAAACACATTCAGGGCTGGTGACTCCACCACCTCCCCAGGCACACCAGTCCAATCCTTTATCACCCTTTCTGTGAAAAACATTTGCATCATAACCAACCTGTATTTCCTTTGGTGCAGCTTAAGCCTTTCTCCTCTCATTCTGTCAGTTCTTGCCTGGAGAAAGAGACCAATTCCCACCTGACTACACCCACCTTTCAGGAAGTTGTAGAGAGTGGTAAGGTCACCTCTGAGTATCCTTTTCTCCAGGCTAAACAACCCAAGCTTCCTCAGTCATTCCTCATAGGGCTTGTGTTCCTAGCCCCTCACTAGTCTTGCTGCCCTCCTCTGGATGCACTCAAGCATTTCAACATCATTCCTAACTGAGGGACCCAGAACTAGACACAGTACTCCAGGTGCGGCCTCACCAGTGCCAAGTACAGGGGAAGAATGACCTCCCTGCTCCTGCTGGTCACACTATTCCTGATACAGGCCAGGGTGCCATTGGCCTTCTTGGCCACCAAGGCATGCTGGTGGCTTATGTTCAGTCAGCTGTCAGCCAGTACACTCAGGTCCCTTTCTACCCAGACACTGTCCAGCCACACCATCCCCTGCCTACAACGTTGTGGGGGGTGATTTGCAGCCAAAATTCAGGACTCAGCACTTGGACCTCTTAAACGTCATCTTATTGGATTCCACCCATCCATCCAGTCATTCCAGGTGTTTTTGCAGAGCCTTCCTACCTTCCAATAGATTAACGCTCCCAGCTTAGTGTTGTCTGCAAATTTACTAATGGAAGACTTAATACCCTCATCCATGTTGTCAACAAAAATATTGAACAGAACAGGCCCCAGTACCTGTTCTGTTCAATATTTTTGTTGACACAACTGTCGACTGACTGCCAGCTGCATGCAGCACCATTCACCACCACTCTCTGTACCTGGCCACCCAGCTAGTTCTTAACCCAGCAAAAAGTGCTCCTGTCCAAGCTGTGGGCTGCCAGCTTTTTCAGGAGTATGCTGTGGGAGACTGTTTCAAAGGCCTTGCTGAAGTTCAGGTACACAACATCCACAACCTTTCCTGCATCCACCAGGTGGGTCACCTGGTTATAAAGGGAGACCAGGTTGGTCAAACACAACCTACCCCTCCTAAACCCATGCTGGCTGGGTCTGATACCCTGGCCATCCTGCAAGTGCTGCTTGATGGCACTCAGTATGAACTGTTCCATTGCCTTAACAGGAGACACTGTGGTTCTGCTTTCACACAGAGATGATGTCAATTTCATGCTCTTGTTTGACAGATTCTCCCACAGACCTAACTAAAGAGCAACTTAATTTTTTTCTGTAGGTTTCATTCATTAAGTTTTAAAAAGATCTCCCTCTGAGCAATAACCCTTTTACAACAAACAAACCAAAAAACAGAGGTGGCCAGGCTCATAAAGTGCCCTTCCCAGACTGTGCAGTCTTGAAATTTGTATGAGGGAAAAAAAAAATCACTAAAATAAAGTACATTAAAATTGTCCAATATTTATGAAGTTTGATCACTAATACAAGCTGCAATAGGATTTGTTGATGTTGGATACATTTAAAAATCAGTACAATTATGTAAAATACAACTGTGTTTGATCACTTTTAACAACAAAATAAGGTCTATATTTATCCCCTTGCATGCTCCTACCTACTCCTTGAATAATTATAGTCCTTGAATAATTCCAGTGCATACTATTTAATTTAAAAATAGAATTCAGCCAAATAATTTCTCCGTTGGCAGTTGAAGACCTAGCACCATACTATACCCTACCCTTTAAAGTTAAATTTTCTTTAAAATTACTATTTGGTGTTTAAGATGGCTGTAAATAGCACTTGTGTATGTAACAGCATAGAATCAATCCTTAAAATGTCTAAATTAGTGAGTGATAGAATAGCACGCACAATATCTGTTGGGGTCTTCTTTACTGATATGCAAATTTGTACCTCCTAAAGGCAGACCACTGAGTCCTTAAATCACTTTGGTCTTATCTTAAAAAGTAATCAGCAGCATCAAAAAGCCTTATTACATTCTTGCTCACTGCATTTGCAATTATTCCTGGGTTTGAGATTTTAGTCCATTATCAATACTACAGCAACCTTTCTATTTCTTGGTCATGTCAGATCTTGTTGCTCTAGTTCACTTTGGGAGACATCACTTCCACCCAGCTGACTTACCCAAGTTCAGTGGAACAGCTGTAATTTGGGCATTTCAGCAGAGGAGCCTATGGAACCAAATTTTTTTGCTTAATTTGAAAGTTGAGAGAGTTCACTGGGTCAGAGAACAGACTGAAATCAAACCTTCAATGAGAACATTCCTAAACATACAAATTCATGATGTGGGTTGAACCTTAATTTTACCAAAAATTTCAGCTATGTGAACTTGCTATAAATGATGATGGGTTTGATGTGAATTTCACATTGTGTGAGTTGGGCATATTTGTGTTTTAGTATTCAAGCCAAATTACACAATCTAACAGGAAAGGTATAATTAAAATTAGGTTGATACAAACTTTATCTCTTTTTTATGCAATCCTATCAAGTGGGGTTTCATGAATGTGACTGAAAGAAAATTTTATGTTTTTTCCAATGATCTGAATTAATTTTATGGTAATGACTATTCCAGGTCACATTGTAGTGACTTGATGACATATGTTCCCTGGATCTCATCCTGCAGGATATGATGGCTCTTCCTTAGATAAGAATTTTCAAATACTTATTTTGTAACTCTATGCCATGGTAATTAAGAAGGAGAGGAGAAATTTTTTGTCTTTTTAAGAGTGAAGGAAATAGTTTTCTCTAGAAGTTTTAGCTGAACTATTCCACTACCCTGCCAAAACTTTGTCCTTTTCATTGGTTTCTTCTCTTAATTCTGGTGGGGTTTTTTATAATGTATGTATTGCTGTATATAGATTTCAATTTCAAAGCTAGAGAAAAACAAATCCAGTAACACTTTTGTTTAAAATAACATATAGCTTATTTGTTAGAATTAAGCCCAAATGCCAATAATGTTAGTGCACCATGGTACTTGGAGGTTGTCTTGGTTTGGAAGACAGGTATCTTTTAAGGAAGGCGGGAACCTCCCTTGAAGTGAAAAAAAAAAAAAAAAGAAAAAAAAACCAAAAATGTAAGCCCCCCCCTTTCCCTCTGAATCATTATATTTTGAAAACAAGGGGGTGTCAGGCAGAGATATGGGAATAGGAATAACAGTTCTTTACTAATATGTATAATAAGGTAAACCA
>VWYI01044713.1:0-25010 GCA_013399455.1 Anthoscopus minutus | reverse complement strand
TTTTTAAGCACCTAAGAAGTACCAACCATCAAGTCTTCTCTCAGCTAAATGGGGAAAAATTCCACTGCTGAGAAAGAATACAAAAAGGACACCTAACCCCCAACAGAGGTGATTTGAAAGAAGGTGAGGCTATTTTATGAAATTACAGCTATTCCTTACTTAAGGAAATTTAAACATCATGATTGAAGATAACACATCAACTATGTAAAAAAAGAATCAACCACTGCACCTGGAGTACTGTATCCAGTTCTGGGCCCCTCAGTTTAGGAATGATGTTGAAATGCTTGAGTGCATCCAGAGGAGGGCAGCAAGACTAGTGAGGGGCTAGGAACACAAGCCCTATGAGGAATGACTGAGGAAGCTTGGGTTGTTTAGCCTGGAGAAAAGGATACTCAGAGGTGACCTTACCACTCTCTACAACTTCCTGAAAGGTGGGTGTAGTCAGGTGGGAACTGGTCTCTTTCTCCAGGCAAGAACTGACAGAATGAGAGGAGAGAGACTTAAGCTGCACCAAGGGAAATACAGGATGGCTATAGGCAAAAGCTTTTCACAGCCATGTAAAAAAGAGAAACACAGTCTTCACTACTGAGCAGAATGAAAACACTACTACTCCATCAAGTTTTCAATGATCCTTGCAGTCTTTTACTGTTATTAACACTGTTGTCTTCCCTTATTTTCTTCATAAATGTCTCTGCCATTACCCATAGGCTGCAACATTATTCTGTAGTTTTTGTATGCTCATATTATACTGAAATATTATCTCAATGGTCCTTTCTATGTTTCTTTCCTTTTATACTATTTTCAGAATGGGTTTGTTTACTCCTTCATATGTTTCTTTATTTTCTTAAAATGAACTGCATAAACCGGAAAATTTTCCTTTCACAAGTGTTTGTTTGGCTATAAAAATTTGATGCCTTTTCAAGCTAGTGCTGCAAAGTGATTATCAGGTTGCCTTTAATTTTGGTTGATGCATTTCTGCCAGGCAGTAGCAAAAACCACTGTAATAGTTTTGTTTTCTGAACTTACTTTCCTGTTTTTACTTGTACTCTCAAAGGCAGCACATGGCCAGAAGAATTAAATACTTTACATTGCAGTGTTATGTATGAGTAAGCACATGTTATTTTTTATCTTAGGCTTGATAGTGATTTTTTTCCAGGCTTTCTGCACTTACTATAAGCTTTTTCTGCAACCAAAGCAATTATAGGGGGTCAATTTAGGCTGCATGTTAAAATTAGTGCTAGAGGTGGGATGAATGTACTATAAAATTCTGCTCACAAAGCTGTCTGTTTTTCTACAAGGCATGCATGAAACATGAACATTATACTCTCAGGTCACCACCACAGAAAAATAGATTTTCCTGAATTCTCTTGCTCTTTTGGATCACGCAACTGTAAACAGTGCACTGTATCTTTCTTTGATTTTCTTATTCAAAAAGGGATGGAGCATTTCTGCATGCTTTGACATTAAACATTCCTGGTGGTTCTATTTTCAACTCAAAATTTTTGGATTAGTAACAGATGTGCTGACTCTTTTGACTGAAACAGGAGAGAAAATTTTCTCTGTATTTTAAAGAAATCTTTTTATACTTTTACTAATTATTGAGCCTTGAGTGTAAACAGTATCTTACATCATAGAAATCTCACTGCAGTCAATTGGAACTCATCCTGATATACATATGATGAGGTACATCAGAATATATTTAGAATGACTTTGAAATGCAGTTTATAGACCAGTAAGGAGTAACATCCCAGTATTACAGTGTTCATTCCTGTAATTTATCTAAGTGTAAGTCTTATTCTTTCTTCTTACTTATTTATTGACATATATGTACTGGTGATAACACAGATGCTGGCATAAGCTCTCATTCTCCATAAGCTGGCTGGGTCTTTTATTAATAATAATACAATAATAATAATAATAATACAGATATAATATATCTTACTTGGATCTATAGATCATCTAGCACTAAGAACTGAAAATAATACAGAATGTAATACTTTTCTATAGTTATTTTTAAAAGATTTGAAAGTCAAATCAATCTTGACATTCTGTTGCACAAAACAAACACCATGTTGTCATTGTAAAAAGGCACAAACCATTTGTGTAGGTAGAATTCTTGCTTTACCTAAAAGGATATGAAAAAGTATTTACACAATTAAAGAAGCCTTATTTTTTTCTGCCAAGAAAATTGAAAAATATTTGAGGAATATTTAGGGCCTAATATGAAACAGATGAAAGAAATACAGAAACAAACCGCATTGTGCTGTTGTGAAAATACCTCTGGCTTGCACTTAAGAATATTTCACGTATTTTAAATTTTCAAAGTTCAGTTTTACTTATGAACATTTAAAATTATCTTGAGGAATTATATACCTCAAGCATTCAGACTTTAGAGAAGTGACATGAAACAAAAGTAATTTGTCAGATAATAGAACTCTTCTGTCAAAAATGCTTTCCAATGAGTGGAAAACTGAATTTAGTGTTCTCTTTGCTTTGACACCGCTGGGCTGACTTGCTGCATTTATCTAAAAAGGATTTAAATAAGTGCAAAATCTCTATCTTTTGATGACTCTGAAGACGGTATATTTTTTTTTTTATCTTGGGGCAGGAGGAAAGATGTCACTTGGGTGCCAGGAAACCTTTGAAATATTTAAGCGGGATCATGCTGACAATGTAACCATTGAGGACAACAAAGAGCTTCTGAAGCAGAGGTGAGTGTCACAGGAAAATACAGATGGGGAAAGACATCTGGGAGTTCATTAGCATTCTGGGCAGGAACAGGTAATTTTACACTATGCATCCCAGGCTTCTGTTGAGGACTCGTTACAGGCACTTCACCTTTTCTTACTGAAGATATTTCATATTCAGAAGGCCCTGAGTGGTGATAGAAGTCTGGATAGAAATGAAAATAGCATAAAGAATGTTAGTGTGTATTTCCACTGGTTTTATTCATCTTTACAGCCATGTTGAAGCAATATGGCAATTCATGGCACATGAATTCATGCACGATCAAGAATTATCTAGGGGAAGTAAAATCCATGGGACTGAACCAATTACTGCAATTTCCATTGTCAAAAATTCTTTAGTGACTTCAGCACTGAATTGGATAGTAAGCTAGGAGATGTTTAACATATGCATGTCTGGTGTCCCTAACCTGTTTGCCAAGTGATTGTAGTTTCTCTCTGCCAGTTTTCCAATCACAAACAGAAATAATACTTTCCTCCTCCACATTTGTTGTTGATGTTGGCAAAACACTTCATACATCTGGTGAAAAAAGTGATAATGGCAAAACGTAGAAAACATGAATTTTCATACAGATTTTAAACCACACAAATTAAACCAGCAACACATCTATGTTGATTAGATAACAGTACTGCTTCAGTGTTACAAGTACAGCTTTTCAATGTTAACCCTCCTAGTACTGCAAAAAAATACATGGCTTTGAGATTGCAGATGCCAAAAGCAAATCTCTCAATCTATATTTGTAATTAACATTTCCCTTAAGAATTGCTTGAGGTATTTTGTTTGGGTTTTTTTCTGTTTGATGGGGGGGGAGGGCTGTTTGACTGTGAGGTGTTATTGTTGTTTTGTTTTGGTTTGGTTTTTATGGAGTTTTTTGTCCTGAGGTTTTCTCCTTCTCCAGGTTTCTCCTGCTTTCTTCTGTTTTCTTTAACACAATTTTCTGCTTCATAGGAATGAGACATTTTTTTCAGGGTCACCATGTCTTATACTCATTTATTTCAGTAAAATTGAGTCAAGAAATTATCTCCACATCTTTGTGACTTACAGAAGTTCTTGCTTATTTATCACTTTTCTGAACTGATTTTTACCTGGATCTATACCTCAGCCACAGGAATACAAATTGCTAAGATATTAGATATATATAAGCATTTATCCATGTAAACTAGATGTTTAGTAATGCCTTTCTTCTGATCAATTATCAGATCTTTCCACAGTATTGCATCATTGCATAAATGATTACACTGTAGTAATTTCTGGTGTTGCTGTCCAGCAGAACTCTTAATAGTTACAGCATGATAATGAGAGCAGTACAGATCTGAGCTATGCTCTGCCCTTCCTCTAGTTAAGCACAATTCTTCCATATTTTTCTATATGCTATTACTATGAAGCAAACCAGTATTTCCTTCTGGTTTCAGAATATATAATAGAGATTAACAGAATCTACTAAGTTAGATGACAGATTTTCTTTCCTTAAAGGACAAAGAGATTCATTCATATTAATGCCTTGTGCAACCCCTCTCTAACAGGCATCAGCTGATTGCTGAAATTAGCCCTAATGTGAATTTTGATATTTTGGAACAAGACAGTTACCCCTGCCATTTGCAGTTGTTTTTAGCAAAGAGGTTTATGGCTCCAAGTTACTGAGTTCATTAGATCTGTAATTTGGAATGCAGCCTCTGAATTACTAGTTACACAAAAGCTCTGTTACCCAGCCAGTGTTCAGATTGTACAGGAAGAAGAGTATCGACACCACATGTTTAAAGGTTACCATAACTTCCCTTGTTAAAAATTTTGTTTATAGTTGCATAACCATTTCTATCATACCACAAACAGCATTTGGTTCACAAATTACTTATTTTTAGCTGTCTTATTTTTTCTTTTGGGTATTTTAGGTTGCTATTTTTCTTGGCTTGCCAATTATCATCGAGTCAGAGAATAGGCTGAGTTGGAAGGAATCTTTAACAGTCGTCTAGTCAAACCCTACTGCAATAAGTGGGGATATCTTCAACTAAATTAAGTTGCTCAGAGAAAAGTCAATATTGAGTTTGAATGTTTCCAGGGATGGACCATCCACCACTTCTCTGGGCAATCTGCTGGAGTGTTTTTCCACTCTCATTGTGAAAAATTTCTCTTGTACACCTAGTCTAAATCTACCCTAAAGCACTATCCCCTGTCCTATCACAACAGCCCCTTCTAAAACATTTGTGCCTATCTTTCTTATAATCTCCTGTCACTAGAGGACATGGAATGAACCACACCAACACAGTGCCGTGTCAGAACAGGAAAGAAGGGCATTTATTCTTTGACCTCAATATATATAGATTCTGGACAATGACCAGGGATTGGAGAGTAAGATTACCACCTTTTCAATCACGCTGGTCAAACCAAAAGTCCATCAAATGACCTTTCTTAGAAGGAATGTGGTAAACAACCTGTGTTTATGGAACACTCATGAGGAAGTGAACTACAACTATGAAAACACTCATCAGAAGGCTATAATTTCAGGGTGACAATCTCCTTTTAAATATTGAAATGCTGCAGTAAGGTCATCCTGAGCCTTCTCTTCTCCAGGCTGAACAACTCCCTCAGTCTGACTTCCTAAAAGAGGTGTTACAGCCCTCTGATGATTTTTGAGGTCCTGCTTTGGACCCACTCTAACAGGTCCATGTCTTTCCTGTGCTCCAGAACTGGATGCAGTGCTGTTGAATATGTTTAGTGCTGGTAGCTTGGTGTGCAGCGGCACTTTGAGCTCTGGTTGGCAGGACCCTGAGGCAAGAGACCTTGAACTGGCACTGACCCTTCACATAACAAAGGACACAGGGACCTGTGGTTCCAGCCATGTGGACAGGCACTTAGGGACAGAGTAGGAGCCTGTGCATCAGGATGAAGAGCAGAGACTTTCATGCTTTTAGACTGTGAGGGTATAAAAAAACAGGTTTTCCTTTGTTCAGGGTCACCCCTCAGAGGCACCAGCTCAAGCTGTTATCCTGCTGTTGCATCATGATTAAATTATTTTAAGGACCCAGATATCTGATTCTCTGCTATGGAAACCTTGAGGTTGACCCAGTAAGGAAATGTTGTCTGACTGTGTGTGTTAAAAGCAGGGAGTCAAGCAGTTCACTTGTTGGCTCACTGGAAACACTGCAAAGAGGCTTTGGTCCTAGCTCAGGTGATGAGAGTGTAACTTGTTTTGGCTAAGGACAGGGTTAATTTTTTGTAGTAGCCATGAGGGGGCAGGGTCTGGAGTCATGTGGATGCAACCAAGACCCTATAGTTATTCAATACCATCATATGTCATGGCCAGGGCAGAGGAAAAGGATGCTCTTTCTTTTCAGAAAAGGGGGAAGTGTGGCTGACAGAGTGGTAGGGTAACACTGGTCCCAGCTGAAGGGAATACTTTCAGTGGCCTGGCTGTGGTTGGGTCAAGCTCCAAGCTTTCTCTTTTGCACACTTTTGTTATGAATATTGTTGCTGTTATTATTAATTTTCTTATTTCATTGCTGTTTCCAGTAAATTTTTCTTATCTCAAATAGTAACTTTTGCTTTTCGTGCTTCCAGTTGGAGAGGGAGCAAGCGGAAGTGTGGTTTTTTATTGGGACTCCTAAATCACTAAATACCATTTCTAAACCATTCTGGCCCAATCCCTACACAGGCAGCATTCCTATATGTCTGTGTTTCTACTGCCTGTACATTTCCTGCTTGTATTTTAGATTGACTTGCAGATCTCAAATCAGCCATGCTGGTGTCTTGCCTTCCTGGCTTGATTTCTTGCTCCTGGGGATTGTGAGATTTTGCGCTTCATGGAAAACACTCTAAAAGACCTACCAGCTTAGTTCTATACCTTTGTCCCTGAAGGCATTTTCCCCGGGTATCCTATTGACTAACTCCTTGAAGAGCTGGAAGTTTGCTTTCCTAAAGCTTGGGGGCCTAACTTTAGTCTTCTTCTGACTCATATCCCTCTGGACTGTGAAATCCACCAATGCATGACCACAGCAGCCCAGGCTGTCTCCAGTTTTGATGTCTCCAATTAGCTCATTACTTTGGTGACCAAGAGGTCCAGTATTGCCTCCCTCTGGTATGGCTTGCTTAAGAAGTTATCCTCCATGTGGTCCAGGAGTCTCTTTGATTGCCTACTGCTTGTCATGCGTACTTTTTCAGCAAATGCTGACATGTTTGAAGTCCTCCAGGCGGACAGTAAGCATAATGCCTCCATTAGCTAGAGTATTAAGTCCTCATAAATAGGCTCTTCTTGATCAGGCATCCTGTAGTAGATGCCAACTACTCAGTTCCCCTTTGTTGCCTCAGTCTCTGATTCCTACCCATCAGCTCTCAGCCTGCAGATAACTGTTGTACAGAGAGAGCTCTTCACACTTCAGCTCTTGATTTAGAGAGCAACCCCTCCACCCCTCTTCCTCACTTGTCTCTTCTGACAACCTGTAGCCATTGGTAGGCAAACTCAAGTTATGGGATTTGCCTCACCAAGTTTCAGCAATGGCAACTAGATCATAGTTTTTTAGCAGTGTAGTGACTTCCAGCTTCTTCTGTCTGTTGCCCACACGTCATGCATTGATATAAAGGCACCTCAGCTGTTGGCCATTCCATCTTCTTAGAAGAACACACCTTAATTTGCTTAAAGTTTTTCCTTGGTATGCCCCCGTTGTCTCCTAATGCCTCAGGAGCTCCTGGCACATCTCAGTAAGACATCAACTGTGCACTGTATCATTTGTACATTAATTGAATGGTGAACTGTCAGTGAGCCTACTTGGGAGTTTCACTGTGAAGGTCACAACTGTTGCTTGGGCTGTGCAATTATTCATATAGATGTGACTATGAATAGTCATACACATAAAATATAGATGTATTTTTTCTGTAACTACTGGTGTAAAAATGATCAAAAGCATTTAGCTAATTAAATAGAATACTGAAAAACAATTGTTTTGTTAAAAAATATATATATATAAAAGAAAAAATCTGGTTTTGAATAAAGCTTTTCACCTACCATGTCAGAGCACTTCACAGATGTAGTAGCTTATACTGTAATTCAGTAGTGTCTCTGAATTTAAAAAGTGGAAAAATTGATACAGTCAAAGATAATTCAAGCGAAACAAAATTGATTCAATTTGCCTTCAATTCAAGTTGCCTACGGGAAGTGCCTTTGTAAGATAACAAATGTCATCTTCTACAGCTTTACAGCAATTCTTTTTAATTTTTCTTCCATACATTAGTAACTGCTTCCCTGCTTAAAGGAACCACCCTGTGTTTATACCTTGACAGAATCTGGTTTCTGCGACTTGGATTTTCTATACTTCACTTCCAGAGAACTTAATAATATCCTATTTCTTGATGCAATCATGTTTTTATAGGATTGTTTCTCTGAGGAGGAGAAAAATGAATCCAATTTTCTGGTGAAATATGCTACCAAGAAATCTTTCCAGTTGTGCCACTCCAATGTAATATTGCATATTGCATGAAGCTTCTAAATCCCATCTTAGTCAATATTTACAGCAGTAAAATCCTACTGAGCTTACAGATGTGACGTAGATCTAGTTTCCTTTTTGTTGTTCTCCATAATTTTTTTCCATTTTCTTCTTTCCTTTTTTTCTTGGTTTTTAGCTGGTTAACAGCTAAGTTTTTTTTTTCAGCACCTATGGGCAAGTTTCATGGAAAGGATGAGTTTCACTTGGGTCCCTTGTTACAGTAATTTCTAATAATTTAAAACAAGCTAATGTTCATTTAAGTCATTTAATTCTCTCTCATTAGACAGTTTCTGAGTTTGTCTTGGTTTACATAATGAGTTAGAGATTTATTTTCCAAGATGTTTATATTTTATTTACTGGAATTTCATTCAAAGAGTGAAATCTTTGCCAAAATGCTTTTTCCACTAAAATTACTGGTTAAATTCACTCCGGGCTTTCATCCTGGAAATTTATCTTACAGGTAATAGAAGCCATGATTTGGCAATTTCAGCCTTTTTTGTTGAATGATTTCCATGTAAGATATACATGAAGTTTTTCCAGCTAATGGTATGATTGTTCACTCATCTCTATTTATAGCAATATCACCTTAATGCTAGACAATGCCACCTTTTTTTTTTTTAAGAAGTATTAGAAATAGCTTTTCAGTATCAGAGTCGAGTCTTCTGTATTTACCTGACTTATTTTGTTTGACTACCATAGTCAAGCAAAATAAGTCACAGATGGAATCTATTGAAATGTCATAAATTAATGCCAAATTTCAGTTTATGTTATTGTGCTGGTTTTTAAATTATGGTGTTTGAAAAACAGATGCACAATCTATTCAACTATTGTCAGTAACTTTTGAATAAAGGCTGGATAAATAGCTAGCTTCAACTTTTCCAGATAAATCTTTCTGTGAACATGAATCAGAGTCAATAATCAACATAAATTTGACTCAGGAATTAATAAGTCATAAGTAATCAGTAATTGATGAACTTACTACAGGACCTGAGAGAAAGAGGAAGAGAGGTACTTCAGAGCTTCTCCCCTTTGATATTTACACAACCCTTAATGCCTGCTTGGGGCTCTAAGTTAACCCCAGTAGAAAAAGCTTTTCTAACGTCTAACAGAAGCTTCAATGGCTTCCACCTTTTTATGTAAGAAAGAGTAAGTGCTCAGGAACCCTCCAGTTTCAGCCATTTAGCCTTGTGCAATTCAGCCTTGAAAGCAAATATTTGTGACCAGATGCCAATATAGGCACTTGAAATTCTACCTTGTTCCTGTCTTATGAAGAAATGGACTAATTGAGAAGGGGGAATTTTTTACATCCGACCTTTGTAGGGAGAAGCCATATCTTTTTACTCTGTTTTGACATTTTTTGAGATAGACAGAAGTACAATATGTGGATTTCTTCAGTTACTTTGTCTAGATCAAGATTCTTTTTCTAGATGGTTTCTCTTAGACCAGACAGTCTCTCCTAATGGAAAATTGTTTCCAACAGTTCTGTTTACAAATAAGAAGGTAGTACTGAGTAATTCTGCATTTTATTGTGATAAACTTCTGTAACTAGTTCTTTAGGATAATTCTGTATCATTTGCTTGCATTGACAGGTTTGATGAAGCTAAATGCCTTGGAGAGAAATTAAATGAAGTGAGAAATAAAATAAGTGAGTACATTTTCACTTCATTTTACCTTTTAGCTGATGAAATCACAGAATTCAGATATATGGGAGGAGATTCTAGTTTTTAAAAGAAAAATGTCAATGCATTGCTACGACTTCCAATAAAGTAAACTGTAAGCTGATGATGGCAGTAATAATTGTATGTATAAGTTTTGATTATTTCAAATACTGTAGTGTGAAAACCTTCTTTCTTTGACAGGATGTCTGAAATTTATCAAAAAGAGAAGTTAAGGTATTAGCATGGGATTTTTAAGTTTTATTTTGGAATAAAAGGATCCAAAACCATAATTTGAAAAATTTGTATCTATGGATTAAGGATTGTATTTATTCTTAAATGTATATGACTTCTAATAAAAGGTTGCCACCCTGTGCTTTGTACAGATTAATTAGAGCAATTTTGAGGAGTGCCTCAGGTTGGTGGGGAGTTTCATCATTTTTTTTCTTTAAGGCCTCAACAGCATATGTTTGATATCCAGTTTCAGATTGTTCAATGTCAAAAATCACCCACAGATATTTTCAACCCCAAGGCTATATGATCCTCCTAGCAGCCTTTTATATGTTCCTAGTTGATTTTGGAGTTCTGTTGATTCCAAATCTGCAGGCTATCCAGGATTTCTGTCAGATGTTAAACAGTTTTTTCTTCTGCCCCTGAAGTTCTTGGAGATCAGGTCCATACCCTCCATTTTGCACACATTGAGGTGAGCCATGTTTCTTCTACCTTTCAGATGCAGCCTGTGAGGGACCAGATTGAAAGGTAATCTGGCATCCAGGGCAAGTGGTGTAGCTCTTGCTCTTATTTTCTATCTCCTCCTTCTTTGGGTGGCATCAAAATAGACATGGACAATGAAATCATTATCATCACTTCATGTCTTAGAATGGCAGTTGACTTCTGGGAAAGGACAACTATCTCACAACACAGCTGCCAAGTGCTCTGTACTTACACCATAGCCATGGTTATATTCTCTGTGGTCATGAATGATAATTACTTCCAGATTCCCCTCTCAATCACCTTTGGGTACACCACAAGTCCCCCAGAGATATTATGCAGTGTATTTAAATTATGCCAGGTATGTGGAAAGCCTCAGTCATGCTGGAATGTGTTTTCAAACCACAGCACAACTGATGATTGGCATAGATTGAGAAGCGGAGACATCAGGTGCTGAGCCCTGATACAGAAGTTTTCTGAACAACTGGTTAATTTTGTATGACATGACACTGGGATTCATCTGTCCTCTTTTAGGTTAATTTGCCTCTATCAGGCTGGCCAGAACATAATGTCAGTACAGAACTGTGCATGGATATTGATAGGTAACCTATGCAAGATGAATTTCAATATCTACCTTGCAACTATGGGTCTCTGCAGTGTCTGTATAAACTCACTTAACTCCTGTCAAGTTTTTTTACTGTGGAAAATTTGGAAAAGCAAGTTAAACATACTGTGGAGGACTCTTTTTCCTCTGCAGCCGTCTTCAGGTCCACATTGTCCTGTATTCCTTCTCTCTCTTAGATTTGCTCATCTATGTTATACCCAAGAAATTCTTTAGCCTAAATAATGTGTGGTCAAAAGTCATCCCTGACTGTCAAGCTTCTTTCTCGTATGGAAGTTGAAAATAATTTTAGAGCAGGAACAGTGAACACTAGCCATAAGCAGCTACACACAAGCATATCTTTCTCAGTGTTGGGGTTCTCAGTGGGGTTGCAACTGAGCTGCTTGAAGACTGAAGCCTAGCAGCCACCCTAATATGCCTTTTACCTGAGGGAGAACAAATGTATGAGAGAAAGTAAAAGATGCAGTGAGACACAGGCTATTCCTGAAGGTACCACTTGCAGTATCATGCTAAGATAAGACTTGTGTGATCTCTAAGTCCCTTGAGATTTGAATCTCTGAGAAATGTAACAATGCAATGTAGACATCATCTTTCAAGACTCTGTTTCCATGATTTGCTGCAAAATGTAGAAAACCCTTGCTGTGGACTGAATTGCTGTGGGTTTTAGCTCAGTAAGTTGGGCAAAACTTCTGATAGCTGTAGTGCAGTAGAGAATGGATTAAGCTGCATTTAAAAATACCTATTTAAAACTTGCTTTCGGTTAAGTTCTTCAGTGTTAAGAATGAAATAGTGAAGTATATCTGGGAAACATGAGTGATACAACAGTATGTGTAAACTAAAAAACCAAAGTGATCCCTTGAACAGAGCAAGCAGCCAGATAACAAATCAGTAGTGTTGGACTGAACTTGACAATGTTTACAAGCCTCCTGTAGGAAATCAAAATAAGTTGTAGACCACGTGAATGTTGAAATTGTCCTTTAAGGATCAAGTTTGAAATGTCTCCAAAGTTTAAAGCACATTTTGGTCTTGTTTTGGTATATAAGCATAGCTACAAGTAAAGCATTTTCAAATTAAAAATTAATTTCCTTACTCTATTTTTATTTTGGTAGCAAAATGGGAAAATAGTGTTTTCACTGGGTTTTTACGCTAGTTCTGCTGTATAAGCAAGAAACTCTATCCATGTTATATGCATTTATAGCTATCTATATCCTGATTGATGCAGATTATGCAGATGTAATTACTTTGTGAATGGTTTTTATACACTGATATCTGTGGCTTAAAAATGACCATACTGTAAAATTCTGTCTTCAGTTCTTTCTGTGTAACACTTTGCAGCATGTGAAAGTTAGCACTCCAGCTAATACAAATACTATATTTTATTAATATGTCCTTTTGTCCTGTCCAGCTTTGTTTAGAACATATTTGTTAATGTATCTACCTATAAGCATCTCCTAAGAAGTATTAAAATTTTGTATCCAGTTCAGCTTAGTCAATTCTAATACACTACCTTTTACAATTTAACCTGTTTCAAGCCTGAAAGTTTTTTTTCCCAGTTAAGTCTGTTTCATCATAGCAGTCATACTCAGAAAATCATTAAAGATACTAAGCAAGTTTACTGACCTGGCAAATTTTTACTTAAAATGTCCTATGAGAAATAAGAATCATGAGTGGCCTGCAACTAGATCTTAAATTTACTTTTATTTTTGTTTTGGTTTCCTTAAACATTTCTGGCTGCCTTGTTGTGCAAAATCAGTAACACATCCCATCATTATCAGTTTCTGTTATTTCTATGTTACTCTTAATAATATAAGACTATGCACCACAGAGGCCACAACAATCCATTTCATGCAGTCTAATTATATTTTGAGATAGTGACAGCAGCATTTGGCTGTAAATTTTGCCATAAATACCCTTTCATTCTTTGGAAATATTAGTGTTTTGCAGTGAAAAGTACACACGATACTCCAACTCCTTCTCAATTACACTAGCATTTCAAAAACATCAGGAAATTAGGGCTGTAAAAAGAAATTTGCAGTAGGATATTCTCGGTAAGCTTTTGTAGATTTTACTGCTTGCACAAAAAGATTAAGGAAAACCATGTCTAGATGTAAGGTGGATTTCAACTGTAGAATAACTATAATATCAGAAATGAGACATTGTAACCAATATGCCTCATTGCTATCATACCACTTAGTCCTGGATTCGGTCTCCTTTTATGTTTAATAGCAGTACAGAGATTTTTTTTTTTTTAAATGAAAATAGTATCCTAGATCTGTCATTATGCTTACTTTTCACAATGACGTCCTAGAAGTAAGAGGATGAATTTTATTGAGGATGAAAATTGTCTTTTTCTGATACTTAGAAAAAGGTAAAAAGCAGAAAAAGAGGGAAGAATTTCTTAGCGAGAGTCATTTTAGTCATTCTGTTTACCGCATTATCACACTAAACTCTGTATAGGCACAAATAAAGGAGCAGAGGGCTTTGTTGCAAGCATTGAGGGGCAATTCTTTTTGCTAGTCAATATTGCATAAACACACTATAAAAAGCAGAGAAAATGTATAGATTTTGAACATGTAGACATGTCTGGATTTGGTTGAGTGAACTATTCAGAATTGTTTACATATGACTGGAGGATGTACTCAAGGACTAGGCTTTAAAAGACAAACACAAAAAACCAGCATGGGTGAAACTGGAAAAAAAAAACTGAGAGGTCAGGAAATAATGAGAACTCTGTAACTAGCATAGGAGAAGAGGAAAGGGGGCCAGCACTGACACAAAGTACATTTTTGCCTTTCTAGTCTGATATAAAGAACTTTGAAAGTGTGTATTTTGCTAGCTAAAAAAAAAAAGCTTTCTTTCCTTGGAAAAAAAAGTGCTTTGTGACTGCATGTGTTTTGTATTGTATCATTTTCAGAGACAGTCTCTAAAAAGAACTGTAGACCTTTTTGGTATTACTGAAGAAGATGGTGAACAAAATTTAAAGCCTAAGATTTTATTTCAGAATAGTGAAGAAAATTTCTCATTGAAAAAATTTGAGTGATTGTGCCTAGTACAGTGTGGTGAGTCAACATCAGCTGACTATCCAAGAAGCAGTTCTCTCACATCCCTTCCTCAAAAGAATAGAGGGGAAAAGTAGGAAGAAAAAGGTTGTGAGTTGAGATAAAGATGAGGACATGACTTACCAGCTACCAAGTGAAACAGACTGAATTCAGATAAAATTAGCTTAATTTATTGCCAATTAAAATAGAGCTGTATGGTGAGAAACAAAGACAAAACCTTTGAAATAAAAAGTTCTCCCCTTATCAGGGCTAGCAGGACGGGGTTTTTTTCTGGGATGCTGTTACCAACAAGGTGGTTTTACACTATTACTGCAAACATCCAGTGTCAAAGTACTCTGACAGTAAGGATTACTCTGCATCTAAACAAACTGCAGAGCATTAAATAAGAAAAAAGACCCAACTGTAACTACATTAATCAAAGAGTGAGTTGGGGGAATTACAACTTCTATTTTCAGTATAAATTAAACTGATATATTCATTCAGTTTTCACCACTTAAAAAGTTTCCTATATGCAAGAATGTGTTGTGTGTTTAGAAGCATTTAAGAGTAGTAAAGATTTCCAGTTCACTCCTATAAATGTCTGACTATTTTGGGTTATTTTTGCCACTATTAGATTTAGTTTTTTCCTAGAGGAAAAAAAGCATAAGAAATGGTATTTAATGCCCAGAGGGAAGCAGCTGTTGTTTTTAGTCTGTCCAGATACCAGCTAACATTATGATTGAACTGGGAGATGAAGGGCAAACTCATGTGGGAGTAATAACTGTGGGAGGAAACAGGCACTCTTGGAATGAAAAAGGATCGGTGGGTGGATTATGAGCACATGATATTGATGGTGCATCTATACCCACAGGAATGCTGAGCTGTTGCACTGCTCTGCCTTATTTCCAGCTTTGATTTTTGTGCACAAGATCATAGAAAACCAAAGTAAATTATAATCTTTAGTGACAGCAGGTTCTAGTATTGCAAAGCAAGGTTATTGAAGAGTTCTCATTTAATTTGCTTGCAAATTATTCAAATAATGTTCATATGTATCACAGTTAATGGGATGCTACAATGAAATAGTGAGGATAGAGGAGAGTGAGGACAAGATATGTGAGTGCTCAAAGATAATATTGATTCTGATTCACTAAATTGTATGTCACACTGTTATTTCTGTGAATGCACAGTAGATGTAAACATACTCCAAACCTAATTAATATTAACCCAGAACTTTTATTCACCTTTTTCTCTTTGTGCAAGATTCTATGTATGTATACATAAAAATCAAAGTTGTTACTGTCACTCTCCCTCCCAATGTGGATGAGCCAAGCAGACCTGCATTAAACTCCAAAGTAAGAATATTTCATGGATTTTCTTTACACCTACACAACTTTATGAAGGGAACTGATAGCAGCATTTTTGCACAGAGAAGGAAAGAAATAAGATAGATGAAGTTAAGTTTTTTTAGGCAGAGATGGTCTGAGAGCATCCTATTTTCTGTGGTGTACATCTACATTGTTGTAGCTTCACATGCGAGTAATAAGTTACTTGGAAAAAGAAGGATCAGCTAGTTAAGAACTAGAATTCCTAAGGCTGATAGTAGGAATGCTACATGTATTTTAAGCCATGATTATAGAAGCTGAAAGACGTGAAGGAAGTCATGCATGAGCAAATAGCATTTTTACAACATTTGCTGAAGTATCTGTACTTTGGAAGGATGGAATTTCTATGTTACAGAAAAGTTCCATGCTTTACATGGAACCTAGATTAAGATTAGATTGAGGTTTCTTAAAGCTCAATAGTATTGGTAGTATTATCTATTTCTATACAGTAATATAAATGTTCTGAGTTACAGACATTAACTTACTGGACATTGTTTCAGCCATGAATGAAGTGAGACTACAATAAGAGAAAAATTACTGTGCTTTGAAATGCATTCCATTCTTTAGTGTAATGTTCTGAAATACTTATTCTTTTATGGAAATAAACATTGTGACTTCCTAGTTGCTGATTTAATTCACTCTTCTAGTGCAATTCCAGAAACTATCAAGTAGTTATGAAAACTTTAATATGCTCAGCAAATTTTACTGGAAATTACTAGTGTAAAAGAAAAATGGCAAGATTTGGTTTAAAAAGGGATTGAGAAACTTCAAGAAGAAAGGTTACATTCCACAAAATATATGGTTCAAATGATATGCAAACAACTCATAAATATATTAATTCTGCATGCAGATTTAAAGAGCAGATAACTCAATAATGTCATTCCACAGCATTTCATTTTTCAGGTAGCTTGTATTCTCAGCAGAGACATTTAAATTCCCTGGAACTTGAAATCTTGAAATCCTCACTAAGGAAAACTTCAAGCTGGGCTTAGTTTGAGTTCTACTTGTGTATGGACTGAAAAGAAGATTCTGAAAAGGTTTCCACATTATCTTTATTGTTGCTTTAGTTGATCAAGGGCAACAAGCATTAGCAATAGATTCATAGAATCATTGAATGGTTTGGATTGGAAGAGACCATAGAGGTCATCCAGTTCCAACCCCCTGCCATGGACAGGGTCACCGTGCACTTGAACTGGTTGCTCTGAGCCCTATTCCACCCAGTGCAAATGGTCACTCAGTGCAGCACATGCTGTGCAGCTCCTCCAGCACATTCTCTATTAGATGTACTGTGCCTTCTCCAGTGCCTGTTCAGTGTCAGGCTGCAAGCATGCTGCAGGTACCCTGATGTATGTGTCCAACATCCCTAGCTGGATTGCTCAGTCCCCGAGAAATTCCAGGTGAACACCCAGAACAGCAATCCAGAAGAAGCTGAAACAGTACTTTATCATGAGAAGTAGGAGATTTGATAAGAACACATCAACGTAGACTGGAAGCTCTCTCAGAAAAAAAGCCTTCCTGCTTGCTGCTTCACCACTTCTGTCCTGCGCTGGGATGTATGGAAAATTAATACTTTGCACTGATTTCTTTTCTCCTGGAATGCTGCCTGTATATTGCAGATGGCTTCTGTCATTTAACAGAGTCATTCTTGGTATCAAGACACAAGTGGTATCAGAAAATAGTACATAAACATTGTTTCTTCCATGCTTCATCACAGGTGTGTAACTATGCTTCTCAGGTTGCTTACTCCTGAGGGATGTTGTTTATGCCTAACATAACAAAGTACATTAGCTCTGCAAAAACTGCAGCCATCTGTGTGAAAAACAGAAGAGAAAACAGGCCATGGGGACAGATAGTCCCCCAGACGTAATTTCCCAGCTGGGATGTTATTCAATGTGGCCCGGTGCCTAGAAGCCCCAGTTTGCTTCTGATCTGCAGGTCAGTTTCAAAGCAGTTTTGTAATAAACAAGGCATGTTTATGTGTCCACCAAAAATAGCAGTAGCTGTTAAAGCTGAAGCTATTCAGCATGCTGTCACAGTCTTCAGACTCTTTGTCCTGAATTTCTTGGCCCAATTTTTTGGCAATTGCTGAAAAAACAAAGTTCCTATGTGTGTTTGTTTTGGAAAAATATCTAAGTGTCGTGCCGTTATGACAGCAGTTTTGCAATCTATTTTTTTTAAAGTTACATTTTGATTTTTGGAAGAAAGAAATTGAAAACACATAAAACCAGCTGAGTTTCTAAAGATTTTCTTAACTACTTTGTCACCATCTGTAGTTTCATTTTGTTAGAAATGTAATTTACTTTGCTCTGAAGGATGCTACATCGTATTTTTCTGTTTGATTACAAGTCCTTCAGATTTAACATATTTCCTTCTTTCCATGATGAAATATAGTTTACTTTCATCCTGATTCTGTTCTGGTTCTTTTTCTACCACTTCAGGCATGATTTCTATGGCCTAGTTAACCAGAGATCTGTAGAACATAATGTAAAATGGTGTGATCTTTCAGTGTCTTCAGGAAAATCTCTCCAAAGATGCTGTAAGACAGAATAGGTCATCACTTTCACACAGGCCTGGCAGGTAGCTACCACATGGTAACTGGTTACTATCCTCTTGGGGCAGAGTCAGTGCTGTGAATGCATATTATCACAATTTATTTTCTTGTCCTTCAAGCAGCCAGTTGGATCACAATATAAAGTGCATTTTTCTTTCTTGCTAGCACTTCAATGAAATGTTCATGTTAATGATTTTTTGTTTGCTTCTTCACAGTGTTCATAGCAAGTAATCAATTAACTACCTTGTTTGTAATCAACAGATCATATTATGATTCACATTAAAATTTTTTTAGAATATCAAAAGTCTCTGCCAAGTGAGCAAGGATTGTCTTGAAGTAGTGCAGTTATGTTTGCTGAGAGTAATTCTAAACAACCTTTGACTAGGTAATTTGTAATATAATAATACTTCTGGCTGAATGAAGAGTCCCCATGGTAAGATGTGCAAATGAGGAAAACAAGACAAAAATAGAAAGTCTATTTTTAAAAGCCTGTAAAGTAGTACTATCCCTTTATGAAAACAGTACAGAAAGTCTGTCTTTGTTATACTTAGGGTAGGCACTGTACATATTATAGGTCCTAACCCTAAGCATAGCAGGAAAAAAAAGCCTTTTCCAAGGCTGAGGATTGCAGGAATTCAGGACCTCTGAACAATGAACAAGTATGATTTTCACAGAAGCTGTTTATTGTTTACATCATGCACTTATAAATAGATTCTAAAACTACTGTTCATGCCATCACACACTACCTGATTGGTGTTTCTACTTTGCCCATGAGCTAGTCACACATCCCTCAGGCTTTCTACTTGGCTACTGCGCAGGTGTTCAGACCCCCACTGTTACCTGGTTCTTGTGGTCATGTTTTTGTTGTTTCTCAGCTTCTTCTTTCCTATTTTAGAACAGTTTATGTGCTCAGCAATCTTAATGAATTCCAGAGGGCCTGATAAGAATTCTACAGGCAGTTTGGCTGGGGGACACTATGGCTGAATTTGTTCAGATGCATTACTACAATTCCCACTTCCTCTTGCACCAGCCAAAGCTTCTTTACTATATTTTCTACTGAGTTACTAATTTTATTATGTATGGAATAATACAAAGCAATACAATAATGGCTACTAGTAATAACAAAGCTTTCTTTACGGTATCTTTTAACTATCTAGTTATTCCTCATCCCTTAAACTTTTTATATAAACCCCAGTCATTCACAGTTAATTTCTTCATGTTATTTTGTAGTTGTTTGGGTTTCCTGTGAATGGATGCAGAATGGTTAGAGAGGTTTAAAACAATACACCTGTGTTTAAAATTCTTACACCTGTGCCCATGTGCTAACAGCAAAAATCTATAACAGTTCTATGTTGCAGTATGTTGTCTCTAATACTATTTACATCAGTGAGCATTTGATTTAAAATAGCTGAAGTTTCACCCAAACATTGTTTCTAGGCTGGCTAACTGGCAAAGCTACACTACTAAAAGCAAACAAGGCAAACAAAGCAAAATATAGACTTAATATTTTATGACATATGGACAAATGATTAAAAAGTTAAACAATCTAGCAGTTAGTTTAATCTGAAGTTTTGCTCAGGGTAGCTGGCTTTCAGCAGTGATACATTTTCCTGGAACTCTGGAAGCACTGGGAAACAATAAAATTACACTGGATCAAGCAATAGCCAGCCTTCTGAAACATGAGAAGAAATCAAAGAGGAAGAAAAGCCCTGTACAGAAACAGCTCTATAACTTGTTTAAGGAGATGCATCTGAAATTAGAAAACAAAAGAACCTCAAATGACACATATCTTAAAGGTATTTTACACAAAAGTTGTAAAGCATATGAAAAGCCAGCTATAAATGCAGTAATAATACCTTATGAATAATACCCATAATAAAAATCAGTGAATTCACATCATGTAATCAATATATCAGTGATAACTGTCTTAAGAAGTTGAGATAGCCCTTTTCTAAACATTCATATACATATGGCAGTAAGGTGAAACAAACCAAAACACTAAAACAACTTGCGATTAATAACTGTCACAAGGTAGAACCATTGCTCACTTTTCTGAGTTATCTTTGAAAGATAAAACCACAAAGACGGTAATAAAAGATCATATTAAGTAAAAGATGCAAGGTGTTTAACAAACTCTATCTTCAAACTGTATCTTCTTGTATCTATAAGTAGGCATTTATCAGTGTTTCATCACAGCTGTTTCAGTCATAGTCATATTGTCTCTAAAAGAAAATAGCTATACTTCACAGTTTAAATAGCATCCATTAATAAAACTTGGGACAATTTAGATTAAACACCTAAACTTAATATGAACGAAACTTGACAGAAAGAAATCCCAAACACCACTCAGACCTAAACACAGTGAAACTTAACTTTGCTTAGTCTCATCAACACTTAATTTGTATCAAATGAAAATATAACTCGTTCAGACTCTATTATTACAAAAAGCAACCAAGAATTTAGTATATAACAGTTGAACGTCATATAGCAGCAACATGGATTTACTATAGAGATTATTAAGACAGGACAAATATACTATGATTTTATATAATTTGGACTTGAAACTAATTCATAATAATTGTAAATATTATTAAAAACACTCATTTGTAGTAGGAATTTTCCTGGTACAAGCTTAAGCTTACTAGGACTTTTAAAGTGCAGCTCTACTAGAGAAAAAAAACCATAACAACACAGGGTTTGGCAAATTGACATCCAGCCTCTGTAGCACTCTGAAAGTATCTGTACAATAAATCTGAGCTTGGTTTTGCAATTATGCTTAAACTATTTTAATATCAAGTCCAATTTTTTAATTAAAATTTAAAGTCTAAATAAAGATCCATGCTGTCACATGTGTTTCTATGGCAAAAAACTCACAATGAAATTACCATATAAAAATTGAGTTAATAGTAAGTAAACAGGTAATACATAGTTAACTTTGTCTTCTTGTACAGTGGAGCTTTCCTAGCTAATTCTTTTTAAACCATGAATATCTTCTGTAGATAACATTAATGAGAAGGTCATTTTATCAGTAGTTGTAAATCACTCAATATTTTGACATTAGGTTTTAATCACTGCAAGGTAACTTTTTAATTCTGTTAGTATTTACTCTAAACATTTCTAAAGAGAGGCTTTTTGAATTTTCTAAAGGGTCACACTATTTTATAAATAGGAATTTTCCTATTTATAGAAAAAACTACACAAAATTATCTACTCTACAAAAACTACACAAATTTATCTACTCTTATAAGGAAGTTCTTATTAGCCAACTCAAAGTTATGGTACAAAACTAAGAACTGAAAATTGATTGCTGCAAATAATCCTGCATAAATAGATCCCTAATTATTATTTTACTAGTTAGTGCACACACAAACAGTTTGAAATTCCTCCAGTAAAACTGTAAAACTGCAGAAACTTATAAATACTTAAGAACTACAAAATTAACTCTAAAAAGGTATATAAAGACATTCTAAGAAAACAATTAATCATGACTTTTTAACAAACTGTGTACTATCCCAGTGCTGTTTCTTGGAGAGAGAGCGGGGGTTGGGGGCTGAATTGCCCTGCTGTGATGCTATTACTGTTGTCTTCGGAAAGTTCTTGTGTAGCCTTCACCATCCTCCCACACACTCTCACAGAGGGGAGAAACTGAAAGGAAAAAAGCCTCACGAAGTTAACCTTAACCAACGCATTTCTTTCTCTCATCACAGTTCTCTCTCTCATTGTTTGCAGACAGAGGGAAAAAGAACAATTCCACAATAACAAGCAGTGTTAAATGAGCCTTTATAAGCCAGTGGTAGCAGCAGCAACCTTTGCATCTTCTTTACCAGCTTTTAATTGCAGTAATAAATTTTGAACTAGATGCCATGTACTTAGCAATTTTCTGGCCATGTTGTCTCCCTTTGAAGCTGTCTGAGCCACCATCGCTCTGCCCAGCTGTTCCTGTACTTACTGACATTTCTCCAGAGTGGATTTGGAGCTTCTTCTGCAGCAGCTCCACCATGGGAGTGCCTCTTCTCTCTGCGCACACTCCATGGCTTCCCCACCATGGCCCCCTGGTTCACATGGCAACTGATCCAAATCTGGCTCATCTTCAAAGATAGAGTTAATATCTTGTCCTGTATTTCCACAATCAATTTAAAAGCAACAGAGATCTCCTTTTTCTCTTGTCTCTGACCCATTTTAAGTCTTTTTAGGACTTCTGGGTCATATTTAATGGCTCTTTTAGAGAGAATATGCTGGAGGACGTCATTCCAGTCACCTGTTCTGGTGTGCCACTGCAGCATATCTGACATGGAGTTTTTTCTCCCAGGAGAACCCTTACTCTTAGTGGAGCTGTCATCTGCCTTCTAGACACAGTCTAGCTGTGCCAGCCTCTGGCCGAGCCTCCCATCTTTTCACTCGGCTGAGCCCCCTTCAAAGTTCAAAGGTCTGGGTCTGTTTCATATTATGGAGCTTTCATCATGTCGCATTCCTTCAGAGCACATCAGAATCGCATCGCTAGGGTCAACACATACAGGAGTTCTCAGGGCCTCTGAACAATGAACCAATATGATTTTTGCAGAATCCATTTGTTGTTTATATCATGCAATTATAAATAGATTATAAAGCTACTGCTCATGCCATCACACACTACCTGATTGGTGTTTCTGTTTTGTCCATGAGCTAGTCACACATCCCTCAGACTTTCTATTTGGCCATTGTGCAGGTGTTCAGACCCCCACTGTTATCTGGTTCTTGTGGTCATGTTTTTGTTGTTTCTCAGCTTCGTCTTTCTTATTTTAGAACAGTTTATGCGCTCAGCAACCTTAATGAATTCCAGAGGGCCTAATAAGAATTCTACCGGCAATTTGGCTGGAGGACACTGGCGCTAGAGTACATGAAAAGGACACAGCACCTCTCCAACCTTACAACACAAAAGAGAGAGCCTCTTTATTTTGACCTCTTCTACATATATAGATTCTGAGCCATTCAGCAGAACTTCTTATCTGATTCAAGTGGGTACATAGAACTTTATGAATCAGATTCAATAGTGTTGAAGGTTGGGTTTCTTTCTTTTGTACTTATGGAATTTTTTCCATAAGTTGCTAGGAAACTAACTATTGGGTACTTATGGATACTTAAGAAAAACAAGAGTAGCCAAACTCAGGGGAGAGGGGAGGGGATACCTGGAGATTTGGGCAGGCAAAAAAGACAGGGGCTGGGGAGCTGCCAGGGCTCTTGCTCTGAGCTGAGGAGGAGGATGGGCAAGCTGGTGCTTACTGGGAAGAGAATTCACTATCACTGCAGGAATCCCGTCCTGTACTGCCTTGTCCTTTCTGTGGGTGAGCGTTTGCTTGTAAGAGCAGCCATTGTGCTGGGACCTTATTAACACCTAACTCACTAAATGAGGGACCTATCGTCATCTGCTCAGGTGCCCGGGATCTTGGGCTCACTCCTCTCTGCTCTGCTGGGAGCCAGGCTGCTGCTGCCCTACTCCTGCTGCTTCTTCAGCACTTCTCCAAGCTTTTGCTGCACTGTAGCCCTGCACCCTCCTGCCTGTTAAGATGTCCTGCAGTTCCAGCCACAGCTCCAGAGCTTCTGATACATCATGTCTACCACCCCGGGATTTTTGCTCACTTCTGCCAGCCCACCTTGGTGTTCCCATAAGTCCTGCTGGGAACACCAGGACCAACTGACCCAGAGGAGTTTGTGAAGTAAAGCCTCTCTTCCATCCTTTCCCCATCTCGGACAAAGCTGCCATTACCACGTGCTCCCTGAACGCATACCACAGCGCCCCCTGCAGCCGCGGGGGAATCACCGCACCTGCCCATCCCACCGGGAACACCAGCGCCACTGCTGGCTGTGCCCAGAACTGCACTGAAGGGGAAAGTGCCTGCGACCAGGAAAGCTGTCACCCGCTTACTGGTTCTGTTTGTTGTTAATGCTGTAGTTGTTGTTTGTTTGCTTTATTAAACATACTAGGAAAGAACTGTTATTCCTATTCATATATCTTTGCCTGAGAGCCCCTTAATTTCAAAATTATAATAATTCAGAGAGAGGAGGATTTACATTTTCCATTCCAAGGGAGGGTCCTGTCTTCCCTTTCGAACCAAGACAAATAGCTCCAGAGTCTTGAGTTAGTCTTCATAGTTGGCTGTTAGCTGAGTCCTACAGCAGATAAAGGAGCATTGCATTACAAACTAAACCTCCATTTATTTCCTGTCATGGTTTAAGCCCAGCTGGAAAAAAGCACCACACGGCCACTTGCTCACTCCCTTCTAGTGGGACTGGGGAAAGAATCAGAAAAGTAAAAGTAAGACAACTCATAAGTTGCTATAAAGATATTTTAATGAGTAAAGCAAAACCTCTGTGTGTCCAAGCAAAGCAGAATAAGGAATTCCCTCACTCCCTATTGAGAGCCATCAATTGTTCAGCCATCTCCATGAAAGCAGGGTTCCTTCACTCCTGATACTGACTTAGGAAGACAAATACCATCATTCCAAATGTCTCTGCTTCATTCTTGTTACCCTTACCATTTTTAAACTAAACATCACTCCACATGGTGTGGAATATCCTTTTCATCCATTGGGGTCAGCTGTGTTCCAGTGCAGCTTCTTGTGTACCCCCAGCCTATGGACTGGTGTGGCAGTGTAAGAAACAGGGGGGAAAAAAGCAACAACTATCGGGGTGCTTTACGTTCTCCGGTGGCTCTGCTCCAGAACTCGGCTTTTCAGCGTCCGCGGCAAAGCCAAGACCATGTGGCTGGGGCAAGTCCAGACACGTCGCGGTCAAGCAGCAGCGAGCTGTTTGAACGCAAGGCTTTACCCTAGCAAGTTAGAAGCCAGTCTTTTAC